>UYYA01000211.1:0-88923 GCA_900624975.1 Angiostrongylus costaricensis | reverse complement strand
AAAAACATTGAATTATATATATATATATATATATATATATATATTGACCTTTCAATTTGACCTTTCCAGGCTCTGAAGAAGGCGAAACCGCCGAAACGTCAGCAATTGTGTTCTAATAAATTCTATATTAACAACCTCGTGTCTGCTTATTGATGAAAAACATTGAATTATATATATATATATATATATATATATATATTGACCTTTCAATTTGACCTTTCCAGGCTCTGAAGAAGGCGAAACCGCCGAAACGTCAGCAATTGTGTTCTAATAAATTCTATATTAACAACCTCGTGTCTGCTTATTGATGAAAAACATTGAATTATATATATATATATATATATATATATATATTGCCAAGCCACTTATGCCAAGGTTTATGGAAAGTCCGCCTTTTGTGTTAACACACTCAAATCGGCTCGTAAAAAACGCGACAACAACATTGAAAATTGGATAATCAACTAATAACGATAGTACTGAACACATTGATCACTTTTTCTTCGTCTTCAGGCGATGAGCGACACGTGCTTTTTGGAACGCCGAATCTTCGGGCCTACAACGAGTACAAAGTACTTTAAAACACTTTAAAGAAATGTATTGCAAAAAATGTAAGAGAAATCTCAAAACTCCGAGAGATAACTTAAATAACAAAATTCTTATCAACTTGAAACAGGTACAAAGAATTTCGCAAAGAGGAAACGAGAAGAAGCGAATGTAAACTGAAACAATAACTTGTGAATATAATTTGATGAGTGAGAAGTCTACTTTTTCAGAATCTTGCTGGTTTAGTCATTGTGGTTGGCTGGAGTCCAGAGGTCATCCAAGGCAAAGTCCGTTTCAGGTCGTCACCACCACAGGCCATCACCATCTTTGTGGATCAAAGGGAGATCTGCCACCATGCAACTAGTTTGATACCAGAACGGTGGTGGGTCCTGGTTTACTCTTAACTGGGCTTCCTGATGGAAACGCCGGACTCCTTCTCAGTTTGAGAGACCTTGCTGAGGTGATGAATCCTCTCCGCTCTACATTGCAACCCGACATCCAGGAACACCTTCCAGCTACGATGATGCGGTAAACCGTTAAGAGTTAATAGCAACGGTAAGAATAATAATAGTCAGGAACATTTTTTTCGCTTTACACGACCTGGCACTATATACTGTGAAGAGCACTTCTTCCATTCGATTTCTTTCTCAGCATAACCACTACTCGAAGTTCTTCGGATTTTGTGTGTGAGTTCGGCAGCTGCCCGAGTTTTGTGGTGTTCTTTATGAATGTTCTTGAACACTGGTTGGATTTTGCTTGGAATCCTGGGGTAACTGCACTAAGCTTTTTCCAGGTCCTCACCGCAGACATTCACCATCTTTTGCGTATCGGAGGGTACTTTTCCTGCAGCAAATCTGGTACAAATTTGCGGACGCTTGAAAAACGGCTGCCTGGTTGGTGCTGGGCGGGGTCAAATTATGAAGAAACTTGCACTTATTATTAAACGGCATTTTTGCCACTGTGCGAACCGTGCTAAATAGTAATATAAATACTCGATCAGAAGGAAAGACAAAACGTAAATAAGTATCAATAATTAGTAAAAATATTAAAAGTATATTTCAATAAATAGTAGTCGGTAGTAACGATAAAAATGGCGCGACACTGAATGGGTTGCAAAAATTATCTTTTATGGTGCCTTTCTTTCTTCTGAATGGTCGTTGCTTACAACAAAAATTTCCTCGTAATTTCACTGATATTCTCATGTAGTGCATTTAATTCGTAAACTGCTTCCTCTTTAAAATGAAAAATGGCTGACCCATGGCGAGCTTTCATCACGGACTTCCTTCCAACGGCCGTCAAGGCCGATGTGAATGACGATTTTCTCTTTCCACGTGCCACCTTCTTAGTTGAAACCCGAGGGACCTGGAAATGATCTCAAAACTAACCTAAAAAACATTAAAAGCTTAATTTCCTTTTTATTTACTAACATATTCTTACTTAACGGCATCCTACGATGTGAAACAAATCCACGAGGATAATGAGATACGAGCAAAACTCGGAACGTCAGTTGGGCTTCGAAGCCCCCATCTTATCCTTACCGAAGGTTCACAAGCTATCCGCCACACCAACTTACACCATTGTTTTGCTTTTCTCTCAGCCACTTTTTTGTTCGTGTCTCAGCATGTTGTACCTCACTAACTGCTCATTTCAACGAAGTCTTGCTAAGTAAGTTTTTACCTCTACAGCTAACCGCATTTTAATTTGATAGTGTACAAAAGCCCGTTAGACAAGTAGTAAAAAAAAAATTCTTCACCTCTGCAGTACGTATATCCGACAACCTCATTGTCCTCTTCTTAGAAACCGGAATTTTCTTCTGAAATAACGAAATGACACTAAAACATATAGACTTCTAAAAAAATATTCGTTAAGATTATACATATTCAATAAAGGTTGCTATATAATTCTTCAAATTTGAGAATGGCCATACTTTTGTACGAATTGCATTGAGCTCAATGCGCATCGAGTCTTACATGTTCACCAACTTTCCTACGTATCATATATTAAAATCTAGTAAGGAAAATTGCTAAAACCCACTACTGGGCTTTTCACAAACTGGAGAACACAAATGAGAATTTTACACGAGAAAAAAAAACTGTCACAAAGTTGGGTAATCGTCCACTAAACACGTGCTCTCCATCTTTCTTCATCAGCACAACTTAAGACAAAAGCAGAATAGAGTGAAAGAAGCAAGAAATAATATTAGAGCGGAGGAAAAACTTCTTCCTTAAAGTCAAACACATAAAACAGCAGACGACTAATAAATGGGAAAGAACATGTTACCCTTGAAGGCGTTTCGACAATAGCCCGTATGCGCTGATTCTTTCTTCGACGGGCTCGCTTTGCTTCACGTGCCAGGTAAGCCATTTCGTGCTCAAGCCTAATCTGCTCCGGCTAAAACCAGATCTAAGCCACTTGGAAGGACAGTAACATGGTCAAAGGAAAATGCACAGGAGTTCACTAAGTATAACATGATGGATCATGGTAAACTGCTAAAGAAAATCGCAAAAATTCTAAATCGTACCGTCTTCTGCTCTTGTTTTCGTTTCAACGCTTCTTTTTTCAACAATTTCTTCTCGGTGCGTCTTCGTTCTCGTTCTGTAAAGAAACTCATTTCTCTTAGTATTAATATTTATGCACTAAATTTTAGGTATAAAAAATGATAAAGCTCTCGGCGTCGATAAATCCTTGAGAAATGCGCCATGCATTCGACTTCAATAAGCATCATTGAAGGTGACTAAATGCATGTCTGGCCTTCATACGGACTCTCGGTGAGCTACCGATGTATGGAGCCAGTGCTGATATGCTACCAAAAAAGTCTGATACCAATTTTTCGATTTCGGAAAGATAGAGAAGTTGGTGGGCCTGGGGCGCGGGAATCGATTCTATGTGCATTGAATCACTGCGCTATACGCGCTCCTTTGTGTATAGGTATAAGCAAATTTTAGATAGAAGCCTATTAGTAAATTTGTATAAATGGAATTGTCACTCCAGAAGACGAAACTACATCTCTAATGACGACAAAATAATCCTGGAAAACTCTGTGAAAAAAATCAAACAGCTTTCAGGTTTTCGTATTCTTTCAAAATTTGAGTTTTCAGGTCTTCCTGAACCTGATTTTGGATCTTTGTTTCAAAACATGAAATAAATTTGCATCTGAAGTAGAAAACCAGAAAAGAACAAACCATAACGACCTTCACGATATGGAAGCAAAACTGAAGGAAATTTCGAGTACTATTAAATGAAATGACTTTGCTCAGAACAAATTAAGAACATAAACTTGTTGATTTAAGGGCGAAAATACTGGCATGCACATGCCATTTGCACTTTTAACCTTCACACAACACTATTTTCAAGTTTGAAAAGAAAAAAAAAAACGATGCTTGTGAGAAACCTCCTTCTGTGGCTTTCTTAAACCACACACGTCCTTCGCGTTCCGTTGTTCCTGTCTCCAGTTTCTCCTCCGTCTTTCGCATTGCTAATTCAGCCAGCCGCAACTCTTTCTCCTCTTTTTCTTCCAAATCAATTTGCCGAATCGACTCTTCAAGTGAGTCGATTCGTTGCCGATATGCTTCTACTACTTCTGAAAATACAATTCCATCCATTGTAAAATGCGTCTTCAGTCCTTAAAAAACCCACCGGGAGCTACTATGCGCTGTTTGAGTGTCCGATCAGGATTGGTGCGAATGATTTCCTTCAGTAGCTTCCTATCATCTTCACCGACAAGCGATATTGATCTGAATGAATTGAATAACGGCATAAAGACAACAAGTTAAAAGATGGAATAACGCAAGAGAGAAAAGCGATAGAGTTGGAATGAAAACGATCAGAACTAGCCTCCCAGCTCGTCCTGCACGAGCCGTTCGCCCAACTCTGTGGATGTATTGCTTGATTGTCCGAGGCATATGCATATTTATAATCTAGAATTTCTTATAGTTTCCAAAGATATTATAAATCATCGAAGAAACCTAGAGTTATTTAAATCGAAATTTATTTTTTATTTGATTGCAATACTTGAAAAAGTAATTGGAGGGAGTGCTTTGGTCAACATTTCCAAAATTAACTAGGAACGCGTGAAAGCACAGTGGTTAAAAGTGCCACACCATGCATCATCCTTGGGCATTGGCTCGATCCAGAGAACCGATAAATTAGCACCACACTGTGGTAGATAAAAACACGTTACATTTTTAAGCACAAGCGAGCCACTGTATGTGCCAAATATTCACACGGTCACCTCTGTGACACTTCATAGAGCCGAAGGTCCATCTCTACTTTATCCTTTGCAAATTAAGGCCAACTAACCGTTTGCACTCCTTCAATATCGAGACCTCGTGAGGCTAAATCCGTTGACACGAGTACATCAATCTAGAACGAATCAAAATGAAGAGACTCATGACACTTATAAGTCACATCTATTAATCGGAATCCTTCCATATCGTGTGCTGCTTTATAGCTTCAATTATAAGAGGTAACAAATATAAATGTAATACATAAATATTTAATTTAAATAACCAAAAAACCAACGGTTAAAATTTAACGGTCAGGAATCATATATTCCAGTGCTTCAGTGTACCACTGGAATTTGCATTTTCACCAATGAGTTCAGAAATACTCATAATAAATGTCAGTGCGATTTTATAACACAGCTTGGTCACACAAAATCATCTGTATACAACAAAAAGAATTAAGCTACGACAATTAGTATGGAAAATTATCTGAATTTTTTCCTCCTGTTCTTAGAAGTTAACAATAGCGCGTTTTCCCGGAGTTAAGTGTGGGAAAACCTCACCTCTCGACGCTTGAATTTCGACAAAGCCTCAATTCTTTGCGCTTGGGAAAGTGAGGAATGCATTTGACCAGCCTGTAAAATTTCCTCTACTTCATTTAATCTGAGAGTGGCAACGATACCGCTCATCAAACCGACTTTCAAACCAAGTAATCCGAGCAATATATGCATTCGCTGACAGTCTTTCTTCATTCGTACGAAAATAATGGTGTTTTCCTTAACAAAACCTTACACACATCATAATGAGTCAATTATATGATTAGATAATATTGTAGATATAAAAACCTGAAATGTCCTAGTAACGAGTCCCGAAACAATCGCCTCACGATCAGTTTCACGTCCTGCGCGTATACGAATGAATTCCTGCCTAAAAACACACCAAGACGTAAGGAATCAACGGTCAACTTTCCAAGTTTTCGAACCCAATATTCACCTCAACTTCAACGCAGTCTCGGTGTTCTCATTGATGAAAATCTTTACTGGCTTCTTTAGTGACATCGACGCCAACTCGTCAATCTGGCATAGGCATGAAACAGTTCAGTATCTAAATTCTAAGGAAGGTGATAAAACCTTACTTGATCTGTCATCGTTGCAGAAAAGAGCAACGTCTGCCGATTTGGTGCACAGAGCCGGATCAGCTCATTCATTTGGTCTTTGAATGCTTCTTCAAGCATACGATCGGCCTCATCCAAAACTAATATCTACAAAGATTCTTAGTTGGTTAAACAGAAAGAAATCTATGGAAGTACAAACTTAGAACCAAAAAAACAGCTCAACTACGCGTTTTTAAACACACTGACCTATCAGCAGCAAAGTTTTCTCCACAAGAGATTAAATTTCGTTTTCGAAACAAGTTTCCAATTCCCGCTTGAATATTACTATTCCTTAGATACATTTAAAAAATCACTATAGTTAGCAATAGGGAACATATTGTAGTACATCTAGAAATACAAACGCGATGACCATCGCCAAGATTGACGGAAAGCTGGACTAACAGTGCCGATCTCCTCAGCCGAATATTATAATTTATAATTCAAAAATTATAATCCAAGTTATGGAAAAGAGGAGACCTCGATGTTGTTAAGGGAAAACGATGGCGAGTTGTGTAGATGGTCGATAAGTCTTCCCGGAGTTGCAACGACCACATCTGGACCGGATCGCAACGCTGCTTCTTGCGTTTTAAGATCCAATCCACCTGAAAACTAGATATCTTCGAAACCACGAAAAGCCTATTGAGAAAAAATCGCCCATCGCACCCAGATAACGCCTCACTATTGTAAAAGGCGGAATACAGTAAAAAACCGTCCTAATCCGTCCTTCACTCAAATGATTTGACGCCTCATCGTAGTTGAAGGGTGTTTACCAGTGTTGAAATGCAATGTTGAGAGAACAGTTTATTTCCCCAGCAATGTCAAGCAGAAGAGTTTGACATTTCCATGAGAAACACTAGCTGACGGTAAACTTATGCGCCAGTGAAATCGCAGCTCCTGCTCCAATAACAGAAAACGTCTGGACAGCTGCCCTAATGACTCTAGTACTGCACTTGTGCAAAAACCAAATTAACTCAAGCTAAAAAAGCAGGCGGGCAATTGATATATTAGGGAAAAGAATATAATGAAGTCTAAAGCACTCACAAAACAAAAGAATTCTTCATTCATGAAGTCCGTTTCTACGACAAATTCGAAGATTTCGATTCGACGTGATCAAGGATTGATAAAGATGTTCCGTAAAAAGCACCTATTCATGTTAAACGTTGCCTTAGAAGAAATCGATATTGTTAATATTTTACCGAGAGGCGAAACGAAGGACCCGTATAGTGTAGTGGTGAACATGTTAGCCCCGAGAAAATGTAATAGCACATTCGTTCTCCACTGCAGACAGCTGCAGTCCGGAGTTTTCCGGATATCTCAGGATCATTATGGTTGTATTTCACATACCTTGCCGTGAAAAATTGTAGTAGGCAGAAAATGGAAAGCTAAGACTTTACGGACAATGTCTAATGGTTTCCATGTAAACGGTTAGAAAATGATAACTTTCAACACTAATCCAAAATATTACTTTAACTTCAAAGTTAAGCTTTTTTTAAAACCAATGAGATCGACGGAAAATTTCACGTCGTCATCGACTTATTCGTTTCTCGACGACTGGAGGACTAGAGCGATAACATAATAGAGTAATAAAACAGGTTTTTTTCTGTCGTTCTAAAAATGCCTATGCTACGTATGTTATTATTTTCCTTATAATATTATGGTCCATCATAGAAACAAATAGCTGTCAACATTTGGAAGTGCTTTTCAGCTTATACCTTTAGGCTAATTTTGAACTTTTTGTATTCGCCCATCCGACACAATAACCATGATTCATCATAGGAATTTGAATTGAAATAATAATCAATTACCAATCAATTCATTGATTATTTAACTCGTTCGTAAAAAGTTTTGCATATTTATGAGTGCAGAACACAGCTTTTGCTAACCGATACCAACTATAACACACAATGGAAAGTTTCTGGATGATTACGAAAAGTTCAACAGGAAAGCTCTATGGGTTAAAATAAGCGCCGGAATGGGGACTATGTTATATATGACCCAAACCGGCCACTTTGCCTGGAAACTTACGCATCATGCATGATAGTTGCGACGATGTGACCTCGACAAAAGTCATAGGTAAGGGGCTATTTTGTCCGATATACCTCTATAGAAATCGTTTTATTTCTGGTGATCTATCTAGGCGAACAGAACTCTTTTTCTGCATTTGTTTTTTTCTCCTTTCCTTTGCCTTCAGTTCTTAGAATCGGCCGATCGCACAAGCAACATATGTTGTGGAGGGCATCGGCGAGGTAAATCCCATGTAAATAAAGGTACAAAAAACTTTTGTGGAATTCGTTCATTGACAGGTACCGAAAAATACAGATGTACACTCACTATAGGCTATCAACTTACTTTTGTTTTAGTTCCATCACTACAGGTTCATAAGGTCATAAGATGGGATGTGCAGGTATTCAAAAAATCCCCAAATAAACTCATCATAAACTACAAAACCCTTCCAAATGCTGATAGTGTTGCGCTTATATGACGGACCGTAGTAACACATAGTAAACAGTTTCATATATAACATTTAAACCGAGCAATAGAGACAATCCAGACATATTTTCTCTTCCACAATCCAGACATATTTTTAACCCCTCAAGTCTTGTTTCGGGTTTTAGAAAAACTATCGCCTACTGTCGGAAAACCAGAATGTTTGTAACGATTGAAAACTAGGCTCTGTCTCATGTATCACCACAGCAAAATTAGGCCTTATCGCCAGTGTGATTTGACTCAACTCAGTGTCGACGAGTTATTTTAGAAAAAATCCTTTAAAATATGTCACCACCTATACCCTTAGCAATAAAACGCAACATCCCCTACTATATATCGACAAAATTCTAACTTTTTGTTTCAATATAGCACATTTTTTTGACTTCCTTCATCGAAGCGCCCATTAAAAAGTGGGAACAATTGGACAAGTTGATTTCTGTAGAGCTAGCGCGTTTCCATTGCAAATTTCAAAAATTCAAGTCTCGTCATCCACTTTTTGTGAACACTAAAAAGTTTTAAAAATGGAAGAATAGCTTATAAAAACTATACAAACCTTTGAGTAAAAGAGCAAAACCTCTTCTGGCAGTGGATCAAGCTCCAAACTGCTCAGCCACACTGATTAAGAAAAAGCGAATATGCTCACGAATGTGTTGATGAATGTCCAGTCTAACCACATTACGACAGAATTGCACAAGTAAGTAGCAATTACTACAGGTAGATTTAGAGGAAATAGCTAACGGTGGTGCTTGGCGTTCATGATGCATATCGGGCCTGTGACAAATGTCACGACGCTGACCAGACGTCGACCACCTTGTGCGTGGAACCTGTATTGCATCTGAGAATGGAGTCGACTAGACGAAAGCGAAAATAGGCCGACACTGGGAGGAGCGAGCAAGTGGTGCACCGTCGGCGGCGACCAGTCGACCGGACAGCGTACGATCCATCCTGGCTAGCTATCAACTGCCATTTCCTTGCACACTCATCCAGTGCTATTCGTTACTAAACCGAAAAACTTTTTCGTCTATAGTGCCCATCATACTGGAATAATGTTGCTGCTTGAAAAACAACAGAGAGTGCTGTTCGTCCTATGTCTGATATTCGGACTATGGCACATGGCAACACAATGGACGACAACACTACTGTCGTTTCTTCAGTGGGATACCACTGAAGTAATGACCATCGTCGACTTGGGTTATATTCAAGCTTTTGGAAGTGTATGCAATGCGATTGGGGCTCTTGCATTCGGACAGGTGACACTGTTTTTTGTCTATAAAAGAGTGCATACCTCAAAGTATTTAGCTATTTTGTATGAGCACTTTTAGAATAGATGTATTGCCACAAAAGTGGGTAAAATCTCCAAAATTTAACACTACAATCTCAGAGCAAGAAGCCGAGATTCTTTAGATGGCGGATACGGCTGGGGCAAAAGCAATGTTTATGTTGTCGTGCATATTTACGTCTATTTATTATTCTGGAATTTCCATAGCAAAATCCTGGTATGGATTCTTTTTTCTCCAGGTATAGTGACTCTGAACTTTCTAAATCCTCCCATTTTTCTTGATTTCTTGATAGATATCATCTTTTCAAGCTTTTGCGCTTCGGATATCAAATGGATGGCACTGCAGAAATGTATTTAGCTACGATCACTACGGAACGGGAGAGAACTGGTGCCTTAATGAGGCTCACAGTACCGCAGGTGAAAACAATAGAGATTTCCTATAAAAACCATTCTGAAGTTAAGACGTTAGCAGATGAAGTCATAACATATCTAAACCACTATTTAGTGAGTTTTAGCCAGTTTTTCTTGTGAATATCCGTCGCTGAGACGTGACGCATATCGATTTTCTACGCGTTTTGATTCAAATACATGGCTCAATGAGTTCAGCCCTCATACAAATCAATCATATTGTTACAAAAAACCAATATATGAAACACAGGTTTACTAAAAAAAAAAACATTTTAGTGCTAAGATTTCGGAGTTTCACTGACTAGAACTGTAACAGGAAAGTTGGGGCAACATAAACTTTACGGTTGCTAATTCAATGACGTAATCAATGCACTATTTCAGGCAATGGCCATGTTTTTCGGGCCAATCCTAGGCTCTAAAATTGCCGCCTATACAACTTTGCGAACATCTCAATTCATATGTGGTGTTGCCCTATTGTTCACATTAATGCCGGTACTAACATTCCTGCTGCCGACTACTCATTCCATACCACGTCTCGCCACGGCTCGTCTTCGACCACAGGACTACTGGCCGATGATTACCAAAAACACGGCTCTTAAAGAAGGGCTCATTCTTCGTAGTCTCATTGTATCGTCGTACGTCTGCTATGAGATGATCTGGAGAAACTTTCTTCTGCGCAGTTTCATGAAGGACACAAACGACTCTGCCATTATATTGCTCGTCATGGCGGGATCGTTGTTGGGCGTACAATTTATTGTGCTGCCCTTTCTTCAACGAAGAACTAGCCCCCGTCGGCTGCTTCAAATCTCCATGACAGGATTGATCCTTTGTTACTATGCGGCTTCCCTAACAACTTCGTTCGAGCAAGTTCTGATCATTACTGCCGTACACACTGGTGCATATGCTGTTGCCTACGCCGAATCGTGCACTCAAATCACTAGGTAGGTTCTTCATGAAATTTCGTAACTCTTACACATAGATTTAATTACGTATAGAGGTTCGTACTAGACTAGCGCTCTTATCTAAAAGCAGATTATATAAAAACAATGGTGGTTGCAATGGTGAGTGTACGGAAGGTTCCTTTTACATCTTTTACCAAAATGTTCTCAAAGCGAAATTTGAAGTGTATTGCAGCTGAATCCAAAAAGTTGTTGAACATAAGATGACGCGATGACTACCACTGTGAAACTACTTGTTTTTGACAATCCTTTGAAATATTCTGATTGGAAACAGTCACCCTGTCAATGACGCGACAGTTTCAAGCCTCACCCATAATTCAAGATACAACGTGTACTAGGAGACCAGATACTACCATTTAGTCCAAAAATCATAAAATAATCTGAAGCCTTTTTTGTTGTTTTATCAAAAAACATAAGTAGAAAGATTACGGTAAAAGATGCCATGTACGCAGTCATGTCCATAAGGAACACCATTTACGAACAAGCCATTCATTCTATTTCAGTGCAGTTGAGATCACAGACCTCGGGAAAGCAACCGGACTCGCGTCGATGACTCAATGGGCTTCCCACTTTTTCCTTCCCATTTATGCTTCACATATCGTTGAACATTATCACTTTACATATGCATTCTACACTTCCACTATCCTTTCCACAGTAGCTTTTGCATACATCACAATTTTCGCCAAAAACACCAACAATAGGCTAGGAACTCTTTTGCCGAGTCTTGTAGTAACTTATTAAATTATTATGTTGTGCAATAAATACCTTGAAGATCACTAAGGCCGTACTCAAAACTAACTCAGACGAAGTCTTGTTTTCAAGAAAGAATATGGTATCAGTTGTATTCCTTTCATCAAGTACGAGAAATCGATTTCGCTCGGACGTCATCCCCTGATGGAAAACGAGATGCCTTCGTCGCCAGTGCCCGTTACATTTGTGCGATTTTTGCTAGCAGAAGGCTGGTTTGGGAATGGGAAATGTAAAAGATCGGACAACGAAGTCCGTTCACCTACACAAAAACACCAGGACACAATCCAGACTACGCTTTTTACATCCTTCTAGCACTGCCAATAATATCCCAATTGCAGGTAAGCTGACATCCACTTTACCAAACATGTGTCAACGGATAATTAACGACGACGCATGACTACACTAAAACTTAACAACTTTATTATTAAATTTCCAGTTCAAAAGATACAGTCACTATTTGCTCAAAGCTTGAAGCTTCATGATTCTTTAGTCTATGAGTGTTTTTTTTTCGCTAACCTACTACTAGTAATTCTTACTGTTGAATTTCAACCACTTTCCTTCGTTAAGATCGTCATATCACGGTAGACGAAGAAAGGTTACGACAAATTACGACATTGAAATTGAAAAAGCAGTCTCAATAAGAAAAAAAAATGGGCCTTGTTGTTGCGAATGGAAACCTTCAACGAAGGTAAGAGCATAACGAAACGAATGTAGGCAACAACAATTTCAGAAAGGAAAGTTTTCTAAGGCCAGAAATTCTAGCGCGATAAAGTACGAACAGATAAGAAACATATCTGGAAAGTCCGTAAACTCTATATGCAATTTTGCATGCAAAAGCTACACTTCTCACTAAGTAGAACTTTGAAAAACTTTTAATAGAAATGGTCAATTCTGCTTGAAAGATTAGAGTTCTATGTGGGTAAATACGTTAGCTGCTATTCATAAATTAATAAATAGAAGGATAAAGCTCACGGCGTTGATCAAACCCTGAGGGATGCGCCATGCATATTAAGGATCAGTTGAGGCGATTGAATGCGTATCTGGTCTTTACAATAACTTGCGCTGGCCTACCGATGTATCAAACAAGTGCTGCTACTCTCCTAGACAAGTTTGGTAGCAATTAGCCGATCTCGGAGGAATGGAAGGCTTGGTGAGCTACGGGCGAGGAGATCGATCCCATGTGTGTGTCGCAGGGAGCCTCCAACCACTGCCCCATAAGCGCCCCAATTGATAAATAGCATACTAATAACCTCGTCTGTGCTTATCAAGAGAACAGTTGCTTTTTGATCAATTCCGAGGCTAATTCTTGAGAATTTGAGACCTTTTCGAACAACCAATAAATAAACTACCAGAGAATGGAATATAATAAATAAATCTTCATTAGATATAGTCATCAGACGACCATTTGTATCTGAAGAATTTGTGGTCAAAGAAACTCGATATGACGAAGGGATTCGGTGCCAGCAAGAATAAGGAAGCATACGGAAAGGATTCAAAAGAACGATTAGAAACACAGTGTGCTAAATTTTTACAGACGACCATGATCTTTTTCCAGTCTCCAGAGAGCCATTGAGCTCCACGATGTCGATAAGTGAACAGTTTAACAATTGTGCCTCACTGGTTTCGCAGAAGAACCGAGTTTCTAGCGAAAGTTTCTGAGAGAACGAGTTAAAGCCACGCTAACATTATGAGAACCAGTCCTATAAACATGTTCAATTCATATCTTCATTCTCGACAAATATAGTCAGCCGTATGACAAATATCGGCAATGTGTGACTGGCCCGAGATTGAAAGGATGAACAAACATCTACATCGTCCCAACTAAAAACATTGAACGGTAACGTCAATGGAGACAAACTATTGGGTTCTTTTCAAATCTTTGGTTGTGACTTTTACCATTTTCTTCTGTAGATGTAATTCAATTACGTGCGGCGTGCTATCGACATGTACATTCGGTTCGAATCAATATCACAGTCGCTGTAACACTTATTTTAACTTTTTCTATCTCACTTCAATTAACATAACAGTAACAAATTGTTCAAAAAACAAAAGAACTATAAGAAAACTGTTGGAAAGAGCTCAGATAGATAATGGAAATAAAAGAAAGTGAACTATATAGTTCGGAAAACCTAGTTTCAATTAGTCAAAGTATTAATAAACAGTGGGGCGCGTGCAGCGCAGTGGTCGGAGGCGCCCTGCAATGCACATGGATTCGATCCCTGCGCACCAGACTCACCAAGCTTTCCATCACACCGAGGTTGGCAATTTGGTACCAGACTTCTCTTGGAGGGTAGCAGCACTGGCTCGATACATTGGTAGGTCACCGCGAGCCATTGTAGAGGTCAGATATGCATTCAATCAGCTCTGACGATGCTTAATAAAGTCGAGTGCATGACGCACCCCTCAGGGATTGATCAACACCGAGAGCTTTATTCTTATTTATTGATAACCAAGTTATTTTGCTCCTACGAACTGTTTAGCGCTCTAACACCAAGAAGAGTCATTTTTATCCCTATAAACGCATGTCAACATGGCTAATAAAGAAACTTAAACGCTATTATTTCTGAGTAATTATACTTTCATTTATTATTGAAAGAATTTAAAGTACTCTAACACAGTCAAAATATGAAGTTTCTGAGAAGCAATGCTGCCGAGACAAAGGCGTATATTTATAAAATGAAAACAACAGCCAATAATAGAGTTGCACTTAATGTCGGCCTAAAGGCGGCAAAGTAGATTCTTAAAAAAACATCACGAGAGATTTACATTGGATCACAAAAGAAACGAAAGCAGATCTCTCGATTTCCGACATTCAAAATGACTTTGAGAAGTTCTGCTCTCTATAGAGTCGGATTTCATGTTAAACCGACAACGCCTATATTCTGAAGTTAGTATTTTCACAAAAACAAAAACTACAAAAAGTTTGTTTGAACACGCCAACGGCTTGTTAGTTGTTAACAAAGTGATAGCGATAGAGAATGTAACTGGTGGGGACAACACAGAAATGCCACTGCAACAGCTGAAGGTTGACACTTAAAAATGGCTCTCGGCTACAAGATGAACACTTGCGGAGATGTGATCTTAGTGTGAACGTACACTTTAGAAGAGTTTGGAGTTCACAGAATATGTTTCGATCAGTGTGTTTTCGAAAAATCAGCAACTATTCATTATGTGCTTATAACGAGGTGTCCTAATGCTGGACAAGTTTGTCAAGTCCATAACCAGCATAAAATTAATCGTCGCCCACGACTGTCACACAAACATAGCTGTCACCACTAATGTCTAAGAAACTTTGCCGTAGCTCTCCATGAATTTCTACTTGCTAGGGTTCAACAATTTAACTATGAACATGACCATTATTTAGATTTTTCGTCATGTCAAGAGCTTAATCATGTTCTGATAAAAGTACTATCATGAAGATAACAGAACAAACCTGTGATTGTACTGTGCAGAAACAACTGCAAATTTCTGACTTTCCAAAGCAATGGATATAAGTAGTTAAGAGTACAGTCTAAGTTAGTCGAAATGCTATGACACCCTCTGAGCTACCGAGCCGGGTGAAATAAATATGTAAATCTCGAGTGGTGACTTGCCATTCTAACACACTGATGACAACACAAGTCATGTAAGGAACCTATTTGTGGTCGATGATAAATTTGCTTTTCAATTCTTTGAATACGGCCGAGCTCATT
Source organism: Angiostrongylus costaricensis (assembly GCA_900624975.1). Classification (NCBI taxonomy): domain Eukaryota; kingdom Metazoa; phylum Nematoda; class Chromadorea; order Rhabditida; family Metastrongylidae; genus Angiostrongylus; species Angiostrongylus costaricensis. The sequence goes on along the minus strand of UYYA01000211.1, from coordinate 73,429 downwards.
GTTAACTTTAAACAGAAAAAAACCACTAAAATTTATGCATACTTGCATATAAGATGCAATTATAGTTATTCTACTACCTCTGGATTCTAATTCTTTCAGAACTCGTGAAACGCCCAATTTGTATTTTTTGCCTCCGAGGCTTCGACCTCGAGCAAGGTGATTAGATGGGAGAGATTTCGCTCGGTCAGCTGCTGACGAGCGTTCGTCTTTCCTGTGATAATACGCAAGTTTCAAACAAAAAGTAACAAAGACATACTCCGAGAAATATATAATACGTGATTTTCACTGATGAAGTGATAGCCCCTATCATAAATTTTTCGAGCCTTCCATTTTCCAAATACTTTATTAACCGAAAAATCATCATTTTTATATTGAGTTAATTAAGTTAATTATTTATTAGGGGGATAGCCCAAAGGTAGTGATGTCGGTCATCACGAACACGGTACGAGTTCGATCCCACTGCGGAGTAACCAAGTCTGTCATACCCCCGGGGTCAGCAAATTGGTACGTACTTGTTCGGGAAAAATCACTCCCTACAGCCTAATTGGGAATGCTCCAGCACGGCTATCTTAGAACTCCAGGGAGAATCGACTCGACCAGTATTCTACGACATTCAAGATGAAATGAAAATCCTCAAGCAATAACCCAGCCCACACATAAAGTTGGAGGAAACGAATCAAATGGGAGAAGTGCTGGGATCTGCACAGTAGACGTGAGACGGGTGATATAAAAAAAAGAAATTACTTGCTAAGTTATTAAGAAACCAGTACGGTCGCGTATTTTTCATCTATATTCCTAGTTAGAGCAAATGTTAGTTCATTCAATAGCTTTCGATTCTGCTGCATAACAGCATATAGATATCATCAAGCTATTATAGATAGCTTTACATTATACTCAAAGAACCTCATTCATGATCTTTTTGTTGGCGGTGAAAGCACTGATGAATCGAAATGTGAAAAACGTCGAGATTTATTTATCTCATAGATAGGAATCTGCTAAAGTGAAATTCCCAGGTGACAGCCATGTCGGTAAAATGTGTGGATTCGCATAGCATCCAAATGGAGTAGGAATACTGTAGGAAAACTCAGAAATTCTGCCATTACTCCAAATTGTCCAGAAAATGTTTTTTTATTGGAGGAAGGGGAACTGTTTTTTGAAGAATAACAATATAAAACTAGTCCTCTATTAAAAATTAATCAAAAATCAATTTAAAAAATTACCGTGGTAAACTGGCAAAGTTGATCGACTTGTTTCATAGCTGTCGACCAATTTTTATTCCTATTTCCATATTTACATTCTCCCCAAATATCGTATCCGAATCTATTGGTAAGAGAACTAATAGAAGGAATAATTCATGACACAAAACTTTTCTCACTGCTACTATCAACTGCAAATCCCTGCCGGGGGATTTACATAGGTACATAGATAACAAACTTCTGAAAGCAATTCACAAAAGAGAGCTAGAGAGTTAGTCTAAGGAAACGCCGGCAAGATCTCTGAGAATATAATAATCTGCTGCCAGCCCTGATGAACAAATATGGAATATTTTCCACTGCGATGTCCACTGTTCGGTCCACAGACACCTGTGGTCTAGAGTTTTGAAAGCATCTCAGCATTACTGTGGTTATATTTCACATCATACCCCGCTATGAAGCAAGAAGAGGCCGTTAATGAAAGGTGATCACATTGTGAAGATGTGATCATTACTACATCCTGCGATGATATGGAATTGATAACGGAGAAGCTCTGAAACAACCATTTCCATCCTTTAATCGCAGTCCTGCACTCCAGGATTCCAGCTGGAGAACTGTCACGCATTCTTACAGGTTGTATCGACCAGAGAACATTACCGCTGACTTCTGTCGAACTGGAAGCCACAAACTACACGTACACATGTGCTCTCGCAATCCATATGGAATCTTGCCTTCAAATGGAATGAATCGCAGGCCAGCGCAGGATGGCGCTGTAATGCTGCTGTAGAACGTTGACTAAAATTATCTTCATAACCATGACGCTGTTATCAAGAACTTTAGATGAAGCAAAATCATTTGATAAAGCAGAATTCCAACAGTGATGCTTCTGCATGTATCACACCTAAACCATAGCACAGATCATTAAAGTTTATCAGAAATATCACCTGTCCCTTGTCCTAACATTTGTAGATAACAAAAAGCGTTTTATAGTGTCGAAACGGAAGCAATTCAACAGAAAAGCAACACGATAAGCTGTTTATTGCCGCATTATAGTTAACAATGAAATCACCAAACTAGGACGAGAAAAGCATACGCACTGACGGCTAATTCCTACCAAATATTCGTTCTACTAACGAGACTATCGTCTTTTCCAGAAGTGTCACAGTGTCACAGACGATGAGCAATGAGTTCAAAGAAATCAGGAGGGAAACTACTCATAAATGGAAAGAAAAACTAACTTACAAAAAGTGAAAAGTGCACAGTCCACAGTGCAAAAGTGGACTAAAATACAGAACTTCGTGGCTCTTTGATCACAGAGGCTGCGTCGAATGTTTACCATGGCCGTTCAATGAACATGGAAAACAACACGAAAGCTGACTTAATCATACCAAAAAAGAGCAGCAAAGGCCTTGCTGAGACCTGTGAGAGAAGCGATTAAAAACCAAACGGACACGGAACTCTGCACTCACCTTTTGAAATCAACGGTCTTCCCGGTACTCAACAACACACCAGAGGTTCAGCTAAATAATTCAACTACGTCGGAAATTCTGCGCACCATTCACAGAGCGTTTGCACGGATTGACGTCTTCTGAATTTAATCGCGTTCACAAAGTCTGACCGAAATCCGCAGCTCAGGTCTTCGGATTCTACCCTTCATTCGTAATTCGGAAGATTGCTCATCGATAGCGAAACATATATGGGTCTGTTCTTAGCCGACAGATGAGCGAAGAAAAATAGCGGATTCCGAGAGGATAATCAGCCATATTGGCAGCTGCAGATCCTTGATAGATCACAGTACGACACTTGAACACGTTACCATTCTCTAACCAAACCACCACCAAGGACGACAACCCTGAGGCGAAGAAACGAGTGAAAAATGTGTTGAAGTGTGCACTAACTGTGATGATGGACCTTTCAAGTGTCCAAGTAACCGATAAATAAACATGAAGAAAAGAGGACAGAAACATGCAAAAACTGAGAATCTTTGGCCAAAACTAAGCAAGACGACTGGAACAATTCTGTAACAGTTTTTTTTTCAAATGTAACAGTACAGGGACTATTCGAGCAAAAATGTGCTAATAATCTTTCTTGATACATTGGCATACTAGTTGAGCAACTGTATATTTTGGACACAATGTCATAAACATTAATACGTGTAATTCTGTTGTAAATTTTGGTTAGATGATCAGCTCTAGATATCATCGCCAAAATTCCTAATTAGTGGGCCATATGTAATAAAGTATAAAGAACAAAAGAAAAGAACAACTCCTACCTATATGGTTATCAGCTGGAATCCACTCCCAGGTCAATCGCCGTCCCGAAAGCAACATCGTTTTTACCTTTTCAATCTTTGATGCTGTGTTTTAAAGTACCTGGGACTTTTATAAGTCATATAAAACCATTAATTTTGTGGAAAACAATTGCAACTCCAAACGAAAACATCTCAGCTGATAACAATGTCTTCATCAATTGAAACGAATATGTGGAGATACTTGCCAGCAATATACAGGTTTTTCTTATCTTGACAAGATGAAGTTTTTTCTTTATGGAGCTTACGATCCCTGTCGGGTTTAAAAGTATCGTGATGGAGGTGACCTTACAGATGAAAACCGATGGTGACATTTCAAGATACTACATCAAGTAATGCTTCGCATAATGGAATGAGAGCTTGCGCAAAAACAAGGCGCAGGTAAAGTGACAGCTTCGAAACAGTTCAGGCGAGTTGGAAAGTCAATAAATTGACAAAGTATTGCAGCAAGAACTAAAGAAAAGGTTAGGGTCATCGGTATAAAGTCTGTTCTGTGCTTCTTCTGTAAAAGAAGAACGAATCTCTTCTTGAATACGTTGTAATTAGAGAAAAAATGGAATCCATACGAAAACCGTCGAGATTCCACGCGATGGATGAATGAATATGTATAATAAAAATTCCCTAAGTATAGTCTAATGAGGAAATAGTCATAGCAACGTTCTGCATTAACAGCAAAAATTTTTTGGTATGACAAAGCTTTGAACTGAACCTATGGCAAAGGAGGGAAGGCGGAGGAATGCATGCGCTCTTAAGATTTTAAAGCGATTGGGACCCGGTTTTTCTACTAGTATACCTGAAAATAGTGTGTGAAAATATCTAATGTATGGTATAAAATAAATATTCAGAATGGAAGTTATACAAAATTTTCACTATATTGTGTTTCCATAGTTAACCGATAAATGAATTATTGAAAACATGGAAAAACGAAAGAACTGGAATCCGGACTACACTACTGAGTATTACTAATCATCAGCTGTTAAATTCATCAGTTAATGATATGAGAGATAGATGACCACCTTGTAACAGATTTAGAGCCAAGTACTGAGATTAGTGACGAGACGATTGGTAAGCCCGGTGCGGGATTGAACTAGCACCGTGCTCGTGATGACCAGCAGCACTACCACTGCGCTATCCACTTTAGAAACTTTGGCTTTTACTGAGATTAGTAACATATAAATTCATGAAAAATTGAACGTGTGACTAACCTGCACATAAGCACACCTCTACCTGAGAATACGTGGACAGCTTGCGAAACACCTGAAACCTATGTAGATTTAAACATAGCGCACCCAGGGATTTTTGTCTCAGTTAAAAGAAGATATAAATTACAAATAATCCTCCACTGTAAGAAGAAAAAGAACCTGCCTGAAACACTTGAATAGCAAGCTCTCTGGTTGGAACGAGGACCAGAATTCGGGTACACAGACGTCCGCTTGGTCGATATAGAAGTCTTTCTAATATAGGTAGCACAAATGCAGCTGTTTTTCCAGTTCCTGTTGCTGCACACGCACAAATGTCCTTTCCACAAAGAGCAACCGGTATACATGCAGCTTGGATCGGAGTCGGTTCGGAATACCCAGCTGCTGCGATTGCCTTGAAATTAACGATTTACTTTGCAAAAAGGAAGCAGTAAATTGCCTTGACGTCAATCTACTTCAAGCTATAACTATCGAAGAAGATGAATTTTTCACCAAGATTGCCTATAAAATATTCATACCTTTAACATTGGACGAGATAAATGCATTTGTTCGAAGGTGATTGTATCAGCAACATTCATGGTCTCCTCGAAGAAATCATCCTGTTTCAGTCTGCTTCTTTTACCCATTTTCTTCTTGTCACGAATTTGATCTAGACAAAACATCAAGTTTTCACATTCAAAAGGCTGGACACATGCTGCATACCTGACATTTAAATTATATACTCCGATCTAATAGTAAAAAAATATTTTATGAATGTTAACCTTTTATTTGTTGCCTACTACAATTTTTATGGCAGGAGAACTGATAAAAGGATAAAGCTCTCAGCGTTGATCAATCCCTGAGGGAGGCGCCATGTATTCGACTTCATTAAGCATCGTTTGGAGGTAACTGAATGCATATCTGGTCTTTGTAATGACTCGTATTGGCCTACCGATGTATCGAGCCAGTGTTGCTATCCTCCCAGACAAGTCTGGCAACAATTTACCGACCCAGAATGGATGGATGGCTTGGTGTACCTTGGGCGCTGGGACTGATCCTGTATATATTACATGGCGCCTCCTACCACTGTTTTATGCTGATTTACGTTCCTCAAATCAGTCCCGTTGACGGGTGATTGCTGATGGTAGTGATCGATAGAACTAGCTGAGAGACAGGCGAAACGAAGGACCCGCATGGTGTGGTGGTGAACGCGTTTGTCACCGGAAAGCGTAAAAGCGCGTTCGTTCCCCACCACAAACACCTGTAATCCGGAGTTTTGCAAATATCTTAACATCGTTATGGTTGTTTTTAATGAGCCACATAAAAATAAATACTTCTGACAACATTTTTCGCAGCATTTTCGCTACAAAACACTGGCTTCCGAATATGGAGTAACAGTGCACTGCCTGTTTTTTCATACCTTTTGCTTCTTTTCCTCCCAATTGCTCAACTTCATCGTTATCATTTTTCATCTCCACTTCAACTTCTTTGGCTGTGTGTTTACTTTTGCGTACTGCTGCTATTTTATCTTCCAGAGTTGATGGAACTCCGTTACGTAAATATCTAAAGAGAATGATAATATGCATGATAAATTGCAAATTGGTTCAAATTATGACAAGAACGTTTACTATACAAAACACAGTCTTTAGCGACATCTTGGATACTTAGATGGCTCATCTTTACTGGTTGTGAGAACCCCAACATAACTTCCACTTTTCTCCGAGTTTTGCTGGTTTAGCCATCATGTTTCCCTGGAGTTCTGAGGTCAGTCAGACCAAAGTCTGCTCCAGGTCGTCACCACCACAGGCGGTCGCCGGTTTTGTGGATCAGAAGGAGCTCCACCACGACTAGTTTGGTACCAGGACGGTGACGTATCCTGGTATTGGTTTACTCTTAGCTGGGTTTCCTGATGGAAAAGCCGGACTCCTCAGCTTGGGAGACCCTCTCGGGGGAAATCCTCCGTTGTACATCGTAGCCCAACACCCAGAAACACCTCCCATGCCTAATCAAATATTTTGAGCACTCACTTTTTCAGGGCCGAATCATCGTGATCAGTGTTGTAATCAGCTGGGCATTCGAATGAAAAATCTGCTGAAAACTCCGTTGCTGCACCAAAAACTTTCTTCTTTTTCACCACAGTTACGGCCTAAATCAACTAGATATCTAAAAATAAACGAACATAGAGCACTTTCTAGTGGACCTGAAGGAAAGCCTCACAACCTCAACGTCGTCTGCATTTTCGTCATCTCCACTTTCGTCGGTTGTGATTTCTTCATCACTTTCGATTGCAGCTGGGTAAAGGTTGACCATCTAAAAGTCAATAATTACGACCAAATTATTATAATTTAATTAGTCAATAATTGTAATAACTACAATAGCAAGTACGACCATCTAGTAGAATGACAGGGAAGAAGACCGAGAAGGCAGAAAAAAATTTGTCAGCATTTTACCAAATGAAAGGTCTAACAGTAAAATGTAAGCATATAATTTCAAAACCGACTTTCCTTTAAACTAGGTATGACTAATCAATATGTATTCTTTCCTTGATATGCTTAAACAAGATTGATATGTTTCAAAACTAAATTGTTTTAAACGAACTTCCACGTGATGAATTGGATAATAATTCACTATTAGTGTCCCTCGCCAACCCCATCAAGACTCATCCCTTCGAGGTCAACAAGATTTATTCCCGACTTGTCTGAGAAAAGTTTCCCTCCATCTGGAAAGGATGCCGACTGCTTCTAGTGAAGACACGATCAGTCTCTAGTAGTGGCATCCCGTGATTTCAGAGAGAACCACGATCCATAACAATCATGAAGAACATGAGATACTCAAAAAGCAGCCAAAACAACATTCAACGTTCAAAACCTTAGTTGAGAACGGACAAGAGAGTTGAGAACGGACAAGAGACACTGAAAGCAGAATGAAAGATTTGCTGAGCACAGGACATATGATCATGAGTCGCATAAAAATTGTGCTCTTCATAAGATGAGACTGTTACATACGTTAATTCCACAATTTCACAAAGGAAGCGGATGGCGCAGTTGTAGTGAACTCGTTCATTACACGGACGGCCCAACCTACTCAGCTGCTGGTTCGACTCCGTCCCGAGCCTACCAGTTCTCCCATGGCTCCGGGGTCTGGAAATTGGTACCAGATTTGTCCGCGACAAGCTGACTCCCTCTAATCCACATGGTAACGGCTTAGCGCGGCTATCTCATGATTTGATGGAGAATCGACTCGACCAACATTCAACGATATTTCGAAACGACTTTTATGAAACTCAGTGTGACTAATCAATATGTATTCTTTCTTGATAAGCTTGCACGAGGTTGATAAATATATTTATTTTCGGCTAACGTTTCGACGTCTTCGTCTTCCTCAGAGCCGATGATCCGAGTCGATGGTCCATGCTTGTTGTTCGTCTCGACGTTGCATCTTCGCCTTAGTGTCGAGCCAGGTCTTCCTCAGTGAGCCATCTTCTCGAATGAGGCATCCTTACTCAGTGATGCCCCCTAAATATATTTATCAACCTCGGGCAAGCTTATCAAGAAAGAATACATATTGATTAGTCACACCGAGGTTCAAGGAAAGTCGGTTTCGAAATATTACTACGCTTTGTGCTAGCTGATAAAAAACACCGACTTCTGCGCGATGTGCGCAATGATGTCCGGAAGAAATACATGTTGTTACCACCGGACATTATCATTATACATACACCATCAGCATCGTGTATAAAAGGGCACCACTGAGTGAGGATGCCTCATTCGAGAAGATGGCTAGCTGAGGAAGATCTGGCTCGACAGGAAGGCGAAGCTGCAGCGTCGAGACGAACAACAAGCATGGACCATCGACTCGGATCATCGGCTCTGAGGAAGACGAAGACGTCGAAACGTTAGCCGAAAACAAATATATTTATCAACCTCGTGCAAGCTCATCAAGAAGGAATACATATTCAACGATATTCATGACGAAGGAGAAATCTTCAGCAGCACCCGAACCCATATGGAGAAAATTCGAAGACCTTCGTGGATGGATGATACGAGTAAACCAATAGGATGCAAGAAGTCCTGGAACCTGCACTGTGTGACACATGCCATGTGGGGTTATGGAACAAAAAAAGCTCGCACACAACAACGTTGGGGAAAAGTTTGCTGAGCAAAAATCCTCAACGACGAGCCGAAGTGGTGCAAGTGGCTGAGTGGTTCAATAATACACGTATGCTTACTCGTTTGACCACGCCTCAAGACCACCAAGACTAATCCTTCCAAGGTTTCCAGATTATTGATTTCTAGATTAGAAAACCAATAGATCACTCTGTGGCCGTTTTAAAAAACAAGATGGTAAACTTAACGACTGCTGATGGCACTCGTAGATAGAAAACTAGCTCAAAGAAAGACGAAACGAAAGACCCGCATAGTGTGGTAATAGTCCTGGGGAAAGGGTAATAACACGTTCGTTCCCGCAGGAGACACTTGTGGTACTGAGTTTTGCAAATATCTCAGCACCGTTGCGGTAAAGTCAACATTAAAGAAAGCATTCTACTAAGCACACAAGGAAGACGGAGACATAACGGAGATTTCGAAATAAAAGTCACTATCCTCGCATAAGGGCGTGTGTAGCTCAATGGTCGGTGGCGCCTTGCAATACACATAGGATCAATCTTCACACACAAATCTCACCAAGCCTTCTACTCGTCCAGCGTCGGAAAATTGGTACAAGACTTGCCTGGGAGGATAACAGCACTGACTCAATGCACCGGTAGGCTACCGCGGGTCATTGTAAAGGCCAAAAATGCATTGAATCACCTCCAACGATGCTTAACGAAGTCGAATGCACAGAGCCACAGAGCATCTCTCAGGGATTGATCAATGCCGACAGCTCTAACCTTCATGTCTGCACAGGAATCAAAAACTTCAGGGTGTACGACCCTCAAGGAATATCGGATAAACTCCAGGAACCCAAGAATAAACTGCATGGAAGGAATGCTTTAGTATCACATGTGATCTCGTCCCATACCTTTGGGTGATCTTTTATCGTGAGAAAGGCATATTATCCACCCAGTTGAACTCTTTAGGGCAGCTATCCACCAAACTGCTAGAAGACATTGCAATTGGTCAGTGTCTGAAGAGCTGTTCCCAATACAATTGAAATTCTGTCCAATTCCGAGTTTTTCCGTAGTGGTTATGGAAGCATTTGGCTGACTAAATTGCACATCAACGTGACCTTTCCGGGCTGTGATGAAGGTGGAAGCTTAGCCATTATAAGGTAGATACTGTGTTAACGACGTCCTGTCCTCTTAAGAACAACACAAAAAGCACGAACGCTACCGTTAAAACTATTAGCAGGTAGTTGCTGCTTCTACACAAAAGCTACGAGTCCAGGATATAAGACATCTAAAGGACCCAAAATTACATCGTACTTTGTTCTTTATCTTCTACAGAACAGTGCCAGAAACTGTCTGAAACCAAAATTACTACTTTTTAGGATTGAGAGTTCATTGCCGTATTTACCATAGGGAATTTTTCCCACCTCAAAGGAACAATGACACGTAGAACAGATTTCCGTAACAAAGGATGGAAAACCGTTTTACACCTAACGCCACACGTACCCATTTTTTATTACTAAATAATCCATTGTGAGAAAATCAATACAACAAAAAAACTCTGAAGTAAAGAAATCAACACCTTAAGTAGAGAGGCATTTACTTCGGAAAAACATAAGTATAAAATAGCAAATATCACTTAATTGTCGACGATAATCACAGAAACTTTTAGCTAACGAGATAGGAAAATCAAGTAGCAACGGAGTTAACTCTTGGTATGTAGATCTTTCTGTATTACCTGAACGTGGTAGTATACACCGTTTGCAGAAAAGTTTTCGTTGGAGATGAGTACTGAATGCTCCTAGCATGGAGTAGTACGCTTTGTCAGAAAACCGCCGCTTTCTTGTCCAGGGTTCCAATTTCCCGCTATGATTACGAAACATTTCCCACTATTACTCGTTCTTCTCAACCTTATGATCAGATCGGAGTTATTTATCTACCAATGATCAATCATCCTGTTAACAACAAAACGTCGAGATGCTCTTGTTCTTACTAATTTATACGCGCTAGTAAACCCTATGGTGCACAATTCCTAGTCTCTGAAGCAGAAGCATTAACCAAGAGTATGGCATTAAGTCTTAAAAGTCATTAAAATGAGACATCGTAGAGGACAAATGAGATTATAGCTGTCCTGGTTAGAAAATTCATTCCTGAATGCCTATGCAGAACGAAAGTGTAAGGTCCACACCGGTGCTACCGGTATGCAGCTTCATTACGAAGACCAAAAACTTTGTCGTAAAGTTTAGGCCACAAAACCCAAATCAGTAACGCAGTGAGAACATAGCACCAATGTGTGACAACAACCATAGGATTGTATTAAAGTTACAATTCAAAGAGTGACGTAATGAAGTTGTACTAGACATAAACTTTCAACTCTAAATTAAATAAAGTAAGGTAATGACTAAGCTAGAGAAAAATACACTTCAACGAAACTCTACTTTACAAACTACTGCTACGGACGATAAACCTCGAAATTTGATTCAATGGTGTGAGAATTGGTGTTAGTTGTTTTCACTTTTACTGACGACATATACTCCTGAAATAAACAACTATATCGACATTTGGTGTCAACTATTGGAAAAGAATTATAATGTGGATCACTTCCATAAAGAATAATGCTGCTGGTTTGCATTTCAGCACTGAATCAAGAGAATCTACAAAGAAACAGCAATTTCAGATTTCCCCGCCTCCAAATATGTCTAAGCCTCCCTATTGACGGTCTTTCTTACGTATCTAAATAATCAAGCGAAAATGCAACATACTGTCTCCATAGGTTCGGCAGGAGACTGTCGACGCAGCTCTGGAATACTGATGCGTACAGCTGAGTCTTTCACATAACGAGCTTGTTGACCAAGATTAAGAATTACGCGTTCTGTTACGAACTTATCAGCGTCAACAACTGCGAATGCAAATACTACTATACGATCGTATGCAGCAATCTCCTGATCTGAAGTACCAATAGTGAAATAAACACAGAACTCGTCATACTATCAACAATGGCCTTTATAAATAAGACTAAAAAACTTCCATGCACTTATACCACAGTGTTATAAGAACCTCTACAATGCGCACAAGGTCGTTTCGATCTATACCCTTGACATTCCAAGTTCTTCATCCCTCAATGGCCCAAAACATGCGAAGGAAAATAAAGTTGAAGTTTGCTTGAGATTAGTTCCCTTATCTCCTTCCTTAATAACATTGCTACCATGCCAGTTTTGGACAACGGCTAATAATTCTTGGATAACCCGAATACTCGACAGAACGTGACTAATTTATACAGAAAACTTGCTCTATCGTCTAAGGTTGCATGTGAGTCTCTAAACTGTCATTTCCGTGGTTCAAATGCAGAACCTCAGACCTCAGATAACTAAAAACAAAATATACATTCTTAAAAATATTGAGCGAAAAGCAGCAACCGTGAAGTACAACGGCACATTTGGGACATCAACACGTTCACTAGGACGAAATCTCGCTGGCTCACTCGCTTTGCCGTTCGAGATGGTCTTGACGAACAAAAGCGAGAAAAATATGTCTCTGTGTAGCAGAACATCATATATCCATATTTGTCCATCTCATCTCCTAACAAAACTTCTATGTGTTCATTCATTTGTTCAAGGTCAAAAGAAACAATCATTTACGAGCGCCTATGCTTTGAAATCCTTACAACGGTTATCCGCCAAATCGTGACTGGAAGGTGTTCCTAGGTGTCCGGCTGCGATGTACAGCGGTGGATTCATCTCCCTAGGAGGGTCTCCAAAGCTGTGGAGTTCGCCGTTTCCATCAGAAGCTTAGCTAGGAGTAAACCAATATCAGGATCCACCACCGTCTTGGTATCAAAGTCGCATGGTGGTAAATCTCACTCTGATCCACAAGGGCTGCGACTGCCTGTCCTGGTGAAGAACAGGGGCAGACTTTGGCCAGGTTGGCCCCAGGATTCGGCACAATGGCTTAACGAGCAAACCTCCGAAAAATGGTGATTCCGTTAGGTCCAGCACAACTAGTGATAACGAGCCGTTCAAGAATCAAGTAAGTATGCTGGAGCCCGCACAATCTGTGAGGACGAGCCATATGGTTGTCGATGTGCTAACAAATCCGAAGAGCTTTAATAAAACTATGTTAAAAGTAGCAAAAACGAACTACCTAGAAATATCCGCACTGACTCACCTTTGGAGAATACTATATCGAATTTCATCTTAGTAGAACCAGCAAATGCATATGTCGTACTTGATGTCCAATGAAACACCTTACTCGCGCTCTCCAGATAGCAATATACTTTCACGCTCTGAAAAAAGTTTCTACAGAGAACCTGGAACTGAGCACTGAATATGCTAGAAAGACCTTCGGACGACGTTCATTGACCGCAGAATATTTTATAACACCTTGCACTTTCCTCGTTAGAAGAAAATCTACAAATAGAGAAAATGAGGCATTTATTACACATTTCGCCACCGATTAAAAAAAAAGGAATGAATAGAAGAACCAACCAGACGGCTCTGTATTAATTTCCAAAGTTAGATCAGTGGGACCACTAAATTTTGAGTTGAGACATTCCGAAGGATAATCCAGTATAGGACTCTGAGAAAAAGTGACAACAACAGTATACATAGAAACTATTTAAAAATGGCAGTGATCATCTCATAATCAAGAAAACACTTAGACAAACCGATATAGGAGCAAAAAAATGAATGAGCGACTTCCCAGATACGTGAGGTACATCCACACGAACGCGAGTTCTTTTCGAAATAGAGCGGTTCGTCGAACTTCGCTGCGGTTGAGGTAAAGCAGGATTAATTGCAGGCAGAGAGCTTGAAGCCTAATATACACAACATTAAATGTGTGATAACTAGACAATCAGATGTTAACATTATTAAGTGACCTTACTCACTTCCTTTGTATTCTGACCAGACCTTTGGTCGACATAAAGCCTAGCAACTTTCCGTAATGCTTGATTGGAACGAGCGACGATCCGCTTGTCTGCACTGATACGAGATCTCTAAAAACTTACATGTAAAAATGGTTTGCTTACTTGGATACTTAGATAGCACGTCCTCACTGGTTGCGCAGGCCCCAGAACAGTCTCCAAATTTTTCGGAGTTTTTGTGGCTTAGCCATTGCGGTCCTCTGGAGTTCCGAGGTCAGCCTAACTAAAGTCTGCAATAGCCAATCACCGAACTTGTGGATCAAAGGGATATCTGCCACCATGCGAGTAGTTTGATACGACGTTGGTGGATCCTAGTACTGGTTTAGTTTTAGCTGCGCTTCCTGATGGAAACGTCGTACTCCTTCTCAGCTTGGGAGACCCTGCTGAGATGAATCCCCTCCTCTCTGCATTGCAGCCCGACACCCAGGAACACCTACCCACGATGATGCAGTAAGTCATTGAGAGTACAAAAATGGTTTGGCACGAACTTTTGGAAACTCGAACGTACCTTAATCGTAGGTGTTGGCTCTGGTGGAACAATGTTAGTTGAGCAGTGCAGCAATGGCGAATTGTTTGGAAGATGTTGAAAATTATGAGGCTGCTTCGCAGGCATTAGTCGCATCACTTCCTTCTTAATAGACAAGTATTACCAAATGCTTCATCAGATATTCTCACAACAGGAAACAACAGAAACTTCTACTTGTTTTTCAAACATCCGTCCTACAATGCACAAAGTAAAATAAGTAAGTACACGAGGTAAGTATATATGTGGGCTTTTGCTTCTATACCCATTGACTTCAGCATTCCTTAGTGTAAAAAAAAAAACCGGATCAGTTATATTTCGTACTATGACAGGTTAGGAATGCTAAAACTGTGGTGCAATCTCCGCGCTCATGTTCGCTGAAATAGTCGACGTACCTGAAGTTCACTTAAATGGAGTTCCAACTCCTGAATAGTCAGTTTCTGAGAATTAATTATAGCATCTGCTCTTGACATTTTTACCTTCAGCTCAGAATTCTCTTCCAAAATCCTTTCCATTTCTGAGAGAGAAACAACTATGAAGATCTTCATAGAAACATTTCAAAGATGGTGAAAATGGACGACAAACGATCGTTGTGATTATTACCTAAGTGACTATCACTGATCCCTTCACGAAGCCTTTCGTTTCGTTCTCCCATACCTTGCATACCCTTCTTTAGTTTCTCTACTAGCTGGAGTACTCCTGAACAACCAGGGGAATTGCAGCAGCGATCGTTTAAATACATCCGGACGATCTATAAGCTAAATGGTTTCAACTTCCCGAAAACAAAGGCTTCCCAGTGCGCAATACCTATACAATATACCATGAATCTAAGAATTCAGCTGACAATGAAAATCTCTTGAGAAAAGTTGTGTAAGAGTACCTGGGATATACAGTATATCTCCATACCTTCAACAGAAATCTGGATACTTGTGAGGTCCCGATAGAAGGTTCCAGATCAACGTAAGATTGAGCCTCAACACATTATGACATTAACAGTGCAATACTGTTGTGTACATGTATATATCACTGCCAATTTTGCACGCAGCACTGTGATTTAAAGAAAGTTTGAATTCTCCCGAAAAGCTTCCTTGTACTTTTTGCTTAGATAACCCAGTAAAAGCTCTCCATTGAGAAAACCCTATACTTCAAATCAAAGCAAATGTTAAATTTATGATACTGAAAGGACGAACTCCCTTAATAGATATAGCTAAATATTCAAATTTCAAAGGATAAAGACCTTAGTTGGTACGGAAGTCAGCAATTTAGCAAAAAAGATTGAGCACAAAAAGTTGAGAGGAATTTGACTTGAGGAAAGGAATCTGACGTCATTAGACTACATGTAACATGACATTTAGAAATTGGGAGTGGTACACACTTCTGACACATTCACTTGCTTCGGAATTGAACAACCAGGAGCATCATCGACGTCCAAACAGATGATATCATCATCATCAGAAAAATCATCAAAATGGGAATCCTAAAAACTAGTTATTGAGGCAAGGTGAACACTTCATAGAAGTGAAATATTTAACTTTCTCTCACCTCAAAGTCGTTTCCCTTAGCAAATTCCGAATATTTGATTGTCTCCTCAGCATTACCCACCGACATCAGCATCATCGCCTGATAGAATGCTAGTTTTTGCTCGGAGATATGTCAGAAACCACTTGTAGATACAACAAAAACGAGCAAAAATTCGAAGTCTGTAACTGAAGTGTCACCATAGACAACAAGAAAATCGACTTAGGACCTGCCTCTCTGAAATGGTATCCAAGTAAAAATATACGGGAGATAGAAGACCAAGTAGCTGGGACCTTTCATTTTACGGTATGTTCTTTGTGATCCGTTTTCTAATCAACGTGGAAGGGCAGTGACGAGATATGGGACAACTGGACGATGTTACTTGTTCGAAAATATAATACAAATAAAACGTTCGATATAAAAACTGTCCAAATCTTTGCTTTGGGAAATTTCATGACGTGATCGGTGACTGAAAAACAAAACTCGTCCTAACAAGCTCTTAAAAGCCAGATCTCGTACGATTCGGTCACGAACGCGACGCGGCATCGCGCGACGACACAGGTGACGTAGTGTGCGATTATTGATTTTTATAATAGTAAAACTTAAAAGGACACTTTCAGCTCAATACTGAATCGGAATGACTCTTCGGAAAACGTAAAAGCTTCTATCGATTGCCTCAGAGCTGTTTGGAAGCACCATCCAGAAAAAGAGTTTCGTTTTAAACACAATTTCTCCAGCTAAGGCTAAGTTTTGCTCATGAAAATGGCAATGGCTCGGTTCAATTCCATTATCCATGCGCAAAAGTTACCTTCCCGAGTAAACAATGCGAAATCAACTTCTTTGAAGCTTTAAAGAACATGAAACACGTATTTTTCGAATGAAACCCACGGATATGCCAAACCGATAAAAAGTCGGAAGAAAACTCGTCCAGATACTTTTGGTGATTGTTATTGGGCGTGAGGACGAGTTTCACCATGACAAAACAAATGCCTGATGGTGGCCGATCAATAGTTCACTCAGAAAGACAAGGCGTCCCGCATAGCGTGGGCAGTGAGGACTGCAGGAGATGTGAGCAACACCCATGACCGTAATTGTTACTTTCTTATTAGAATCTCTTTCTGCCGTTGTAGACAGACCTTCATTCAACCCGGGTATGAATGGTCAACAAAGGAATGCGCACTGTTTTGATTCACCGCTTCACTTTGCGCTCGATAATGTATCGATCGATTTGCGGATGTCTGGTGACATTATCGCTCCCGAAGGCGGTAATCTCAGATCGAGACATTCCAAGTCCAAGGTGACAGACCGAAGTGGGCTAGTGACCTGAGGAAATCAGAGCAGGACTCGTGACTCCAAATAAGATAGGTAAAGTGTTTTGACATCTTCGCGACGACACCTAATTTTTCGTTGCTCGAGATGCGTACGTATTGAAAATAGCCATCGGACACAACGCATCGCCGAACACACCCATTGAAGGCAATGCGCATAGTCGCGAATGTGTTAAAACAGCAGACTGACTGGATAGAAAACTTGATGTGGTAGGAGGCAGTGCGATTCTACATAATGTAGAGCCATTCAAATGTTCGCGCACCAATCCTTTGGTGTTAACTCATACATCCATGCCAAGGGGAGCTTTAATTTAACGCATAAGGACCATTAACTTTTAAAGTTACTATTTTGACCATTACGCAACGGCGTGACCTTCATAGAGGTCATATGATGCGAAAGTGATAACCGATTTGAAGTTCAAATAGGCGTTGAATCGACAGGCGAAACAAAGGACCCGCATGGTGTGGTAGTGAACGCGTTACTCCCCGGAAAAGACAATAGCGCGTTCGTTCCCCAACGCATACACCTGCGGTCCGGTGTTTTGCAAATATCTCAGCATTATTGAAGTTTTTTTTGTTTAAAACCCGTATTTTGAAGACAAACGCAATCGAATAAGCGGCGTTTCGTTCAGTAGGACACCATGACCTTTAACAATGCGTTCTTCATATTTTAAGCCTCTGTTTTTTTGTCGAAAATCTTAAAAACTAAAGTTTCGCTCCGAAGTTTTCTTGAAACTACTATTTCTAAACAATTAAGTTTCAGAGGGCGATATATAGAAATCATATATGCCATTAATACTAGCTAGTAGCTGCGGAAATAATAATTCGAAGTCTCCTACATAAGTCAACTGAACAACTCTTGGAACACTCTAGTAATCCAAAAATTACCGTCAGCAATCGAAAAACCGTATTCGTCCGAAACGGCCAATAAAGCCATATGACATTTTTTGCTCGATGACGCGAAAAATGCTGTCGACCTGTCATCACGGCGCTTTATTGGAAAAAAATCTCAAATCCACGGGCTGTGAAAGTAGTGCAGATGACAGGTTCAGAACGAACTATCTGTTTTTATGTTGTATGTAGACTTTATGTAACACAAGGAGGTTATCACTGCTACAACATAATTGGGCTCATCCAAAAATTATGGTGGCAACTTTGGTTATAATTCGCTTCAAACAAACCTTTTTTAAACACTAGAGTGAACACAACTGAAACATACTCCTTTTTGTCAACTGCGTAGGAGGTGGGAGTTCATTTGTTCCGCAAGCACACAATTTTGACGTTCCGAAGGTTATGAGTTTTCAACGGTAATTCTAGATCGCCCGGAACTCCTCCATAACGGTATCCTATGCCGGTTAGACGCGAGGCCACGTGATGCGACTCCAGGTGGCGGACAGAGGGTTAATCGCGGACCAAAAGCGACCTCTGCTTCGCTGAGACGGTGGCTTCAGGGGATGGACTCCCTGTTTCTCCTGCGACGATTTGGTGCATACCTTCTGTGTTTACGAGGGCGTAGTCATGCATGCGTGTGTGGGTGTGTTCACATTTATGCGGATAGTATGCTACGAGTCAATTCGGCAAAAAGCCTGCAAAGAGGTGACTGGGAAGTATCTGGGAGGCGGTTAGGGAGCGTCTCCAACAAACACACTCTATAGCTACTCTGGCAGAGGCTGGCGAGCTACTTGTATGTATATCCAGCCCCCATTTTCAGAGTTCAGCAAGTTATACGTACGTGTTGAAAAGCTAAGCACGTGGAAATAGACGGGCCTCATTCTCTTGACTCCGTTACTACAGCGTTGGGTAGGACGATTACGGAGAGGTAGCTACAATCTCAGGACCATTCTAGGCTGCCTGTGTCTAACTCGCAAAGGGCAAAGGTGGTCATCTGTACCCCATAATGGACGTTTAATTGAATCTGAGTCCTCGATAAAGGGCCGAGCCTGCAAAACCAAGCAGTGAGGCGTGAGTGATTATCTTAAAGACAGAAGAACATCATTCATAATTGAAGTTGGAGAGGCTGGCAAAAACCATTCGCAGCGCACGCGGAGACATCGCCAATTACAAAACCAAGATGATTGCACTCCGACGCCTACACGGAACACTGACAGCTTCCAGAAAGGCAGTGGAGAAAACCACTCACGTTTGCTAGTCCGATTTCCTTAGTAGCAGCGCTTTCCTACCCTCATATTAAATAGAAGAGGATGGAAAAGTCGTACTAGTTCTGCATCTCAAATTCTGACAAGCTATTTCGTCGGTGAGGAAGCAAGCAACACTTTGCCTAAATGAGATAAGACCTGAGCACCTGAAGAACCTTCCTCCAGTCCTCATCAACACATTGGCGCAGCTTTTCACACAACATGTGTCAGGATGCAAGAGGATTCAATACGGTAGGCCACATCCACACGATAACAAGACTTACTGGAGTATGGCGAGAGTGCAAAAGACCGCTCTGTCTCACTTTCATCGATAGAAGGCCTTTGATTCAACTGAGATAGAAACAGTCATGGAAGCTCTTGATAGTCAAGGAGTCCTTACTCAGTCCCATAAAGATTCTTCGTGAGCTGCACAAAAATTTCACAACCTAGGTATCACCATTCTACAACGTTATCAACATTGACGTCAAAAGAAGAGTTAGGCAAGGCGATACCATTCCGCCAAATTTATTTACTGCCACCCTCCAAAACGTTATTCGAACATTGAAATAGGATAATATGGGGGTGAAAATCGATGGTCGGCAGTTACACCATCTTTGCTTTGTTAATGGTATAATTTTATAACCACAAACATTCAAGCGGAATGAATGCTTTCCGACTTTGGCAAAGCCTGTGGATAGATTGGTCTTCGATTAAATCTCACAAAAATAATGTTCATACGGAACGGATTCCTTACGTACGCCCATGAGCGGCTTGGGAAGCCTTGAAAACATGGAGGATGTAGACAGGAGGACGAAGACCGACTGCGTGCTCATGTTTTCGACCCCACGATTCCCCATGCCTTAGCATATGTGTTAGAAATCTGGTCACTGCGTAAGCACGATGACAAATCTCTCAGCGTTATTGAACGCGCAGTCGAAAGGACGATGCAACGAGCATCCTATGTCACACAAGTAAGGAAAAGATCTGAAGCACCGATCTGCGTCAAAGATCAAAATCAAGGATGCCGTCGTACGCTGTAATATGTTGGAAATCAGTTGGGCCAGAACACGTAGTGCTTCTTAGCAACAGTCGATCGACAAAACTACTGGAAAGTGAATTTATTGGGATGTGAAATGTACGGCAGAATACAGTACTCGACAGTTGGAGTTCTTCATTAAAACCCTAAAAGAGAAATATAACACTAAGCTTGTTCAAAGAACTTTGTCAGAACTCACTGTGCTACTCTTGTACCCGATACAGGGAAGTGGAAGGTTTACTGGCACTCGCTCGAGTTAGTTGACGATTAGCGGGACGTCAAATGGTACACCTAGTCACTCTGGATTGGTCTTGCTAGTCATCAACTGAATATTATAATTTTGGGTTATGTCAGCTGACGATGGCTTCAAGTTAAACCTCGGTTGACTTCTCATCGATGGCGACGATAAACAAACAGGGGATGTCGATGATCGATGGATGAAATCGAAAGCTTTTTATGAAACTTCCATGACAGATCTTTGCGAACTGGTCGTGAAGTTGACGAACGGCTTTGTTGTACAAAAAGATGTGTTGTCATAAAGAAGACGTATTGACGAGAAGAGAAGATTCATCTCTCTCTGTCTTAAGACCGCATCATTCAAATGCCACATTTGAGAGATTACTGTGGAGCGAATTTTGCCTTTTCGTGCTCTTCTATTGCAGTTCCTGTTACGATAATGAGGAAATTTGAAAACTCTTACTTTGCTGATAATGAAACTTGTGACAGACAAGATAGGCCCGAAAAGATTGCGTCACTATTCGACCCTACCAATAGAACCTTAAGGAGAACATCCAGGCCTGGAGAGCATGCATACATTGACGAATCGATCGTGTCGTTTAGTGTCCTAGAGTTCAGTGCAGATTTGTCTTCCTCCATTTCAGAGCCTTACACAAACATTCGTTTGGCAGGAAAGAAGAGCCATCCTATTGGTAGCTGTAGAAAAAACATGACAGAACTTTCGAAACAAGTCATCCACTAAAAGTTGAGTGGTGGACAACTGATAGCTTAATACAGTCGAAACGGTATAAGAGTGCTGAAGTGGAAAAATAAAACGGCGTTGTAGTGCTCTCCACAGTTTCCTCCAACCCCTCAAAACCGAAGGTAACTGCAAGCTAAGACCAGAGAAAGCTTTCCGTGGGCACAGTTGGTCAGATGGCAGTGTGCTGCATATTTGCTAGAAAGGATACCAAATGCTACGAATATGTCTGTCTCTTAATGATTAAAACACTTTTTTTCTACCCACACACTAGGTACGAACACATGCAATAATCGCGTGCATATAATCTCTCTAGATAGCTTCAAAATGGATTTCTGCATGTGTTATGCCGGATGCGGGAGTCCACATCGTCAAAATCTCATCTCGCTGAAGAAAGCGGCACCAGAGGTTCGACAACATGGATATAACGTGTGAAATGTTACAAAGGGCTATAACAGAGCAGCACGATAGGAAATATGCAGCTGTATATGCTAAAAAGGTGTGTACTACATGTGACGACTGTAGGCAACAGAATTGCTTGGAACGTTTAAGTACACGTAATATAATGTACACATCAACGCTATGTTCTTCTACTTGAAGACTAAGCAAGAAATGTAATCCCCATAACCGACTTTCTAATAACCTTGGCATTGATCAATGGTTCCGTTGTTATGTGATAGCTCTGGTAGGCGGGTTCTCTTGTTTCGTAAATAAGCCGGACCTCAAATTTGGATAATTAAACAGTTTATGCATATAACATTCACGCG
Source organism: Angiostrongylus costaricensis (assembly GCA_900624975.1). Classification (NCBI taxonomy): domain Eukaryota; kingdom Metazoa; phylum Nematoda; class Chromadorea; order Rhabditida; family Metastrongylidae; genus Angiostrongylus; species Angiostrongylus costaricensis. Next base: position 51,441 of record UYYA01000211.1, on the reverse strand, counting down.
ACAGTGTAGCGAAGTCAGAAATGTATGTACTACAAATTACAAAGCAAATTGGTCCTGTGGGTAATACTAGTGCAGATAAAAAATTGTGTTTGACAGTGACGTAATGCATTATGCAGTAGGTTTACGAGTGTACGAGATGTAATTAGAAATACTTCCTGTGTAAGAATATTAGCATAACTAGAACAATGTAATTAATGATGTGATCACAGTTCAAACAAGTGATAACGATGATGGCTCTCTCAATGAAGAAGAACATTCTGCCCACTGTAGAGTACTTGCAAACAGTGCAATTATTTGAGGCAGTTGCTAAATCAACAACACGTAGCCTCCATATGACGATTAACAACAGCTTTAATTTACTGGTTATGTAAGAGCGTGAAAAATTATCTAACATTATTCTGACCTTAACCAAATCGAAGTTGTGAAATGAGAAGATTAAACGGGAGGAGAATGTGATGAGCGACTGCAATCATCAAGCGTTGCCAGAAGGCAGATCGTAGCACTAATAGAGGTCGTCATCGAAGCGAATGGCTAATGTAGCTGGGTCAGCTCCCCGAGCAATGCTGTCATCCTCGGTGGTATGCCCGATGGTTAGGAAGCAGTATCAATGTAGGACAGGTACGCGGCGTTGTGTGAAGTAGCTTGAGATACAATGGGTTAAATGACAGAAATAACGAGAACGAATGTATGATTAATACAAGGCCTGATAGGATGGAAGATAGATAATATTTCTCGTGAAATATTATCTATAAATTTGCTGTTTTCTTGATATGCACACGCGAGGTTGTTACTATAGTCTTTATTCACAAAAGCCGACGTTTCGGCGGATTTCGTCTACTCTAGAGCCCGGAAAATTCGATAGCGCTGAATGAACTACCACCGAACACTCTCGGATGGGAATTAATTCGCAACTCTCTATATGACGGTTATGCACGACGTAAAATTTAATACGCCCTAAAGGTAGAGAGAATGATCACATGAGTTCGGATACGGCTTGTCTGATCTCTTGTAAAGCGTGACGAGAAGAAAACGTGGGCGAAAAGGTAGTGTGCGTCTGCATGAAAGAATACCTGGTCGGTAATTTTAGGTTAAATTCAAATGCTCCATTAGACGTACGCAGGACACGGACACATAACGGGAAGGATTCGGAAGTATTAGTAATAATAATAGTAATAATAATACTAATAATGATAATGCTGATTAGTAATTAAAGTAGCTATCTTCGAATAGGAATCAAAAATTTCAGGACTCTAAGATATCCAAGTATTCCCAAGACCGACTATTATTATGTGAACACAAATTTATGTGCTAAGTCTTATCTGCCATAAAAGTGTTTGGCTGAGTAGGTTGCATGTCAATTTAACCTTTCTTGGCTCTGAATAAGGCTAAACAGGCGAAACATCAGCTGTTGTGTGCTATTACGCTGTAATATCAACGCCGTGTTCGCTCATTGAAGAAAAATGGTGAATTATTCAAGCATTCTGAACAAATTTCAAATATGAACCGCTGGGAAGAATGCCTCGTTATCACATGAGATGTCTCATAATATCTCAGACTGATATTTCAATGCTAGGGAGGCGCATTACTCATCTATATGAGCTCTACAGTGTTGGTCTCTACGTGGAATGCTCATTCGAAGACTCGTAGAAAGCGATGAAACGGTGAAAGAAGGTATGTTTCCAATGCATTGAAATCTAGGTTTCGTAGTTTTTCTGCTGACCTTCCCATGCTTCGAGGGTGGTGAAATTCGTAAAGAGGACTTTTATGAATAAACAGTACAGTAAAATCCTGGTATGCGCTTATTAAGAAAACAGGAAACTATTTCAAGCTTTAACTGGAGATTTTGATTGCCTTCGGGTACGGAACAATGATCTCTCGATGAACTCTATTGATTTTGACTGTTGGCAAGAATAACCATATATGTTTAACGTTTTGTTTTCTGCCTTCTATAATTTTCATGGCAGGTTACTAAGCGAAATACAACCACAACGTTGCTGAGATATTTGTATATATTTTTTTATATATTTTTATATTTCCATATATTTTTAATAATGCTGTTGTTATTAGCTATTAGTTGGGTGGCGGTTCAATCCCACTCCAGACTTACCAGGGAATTGAACTAGCATCGTGCTCGTGATGACGGACATCATAACCACTGTGCTATCCGCCCCACTTTGTAAATATATATATATATATCGTATGAATGTATCTGTTTTGTAAGTCGTAAATTATATGTTGTTAAGTGAATGTTACGTAGAAATATGGTAAAACGTGACAAATCTTTCGAGGTACAAACTGTGTTGAATCTGATTAATGAGTGTATGCTCTGCAAACAGAGAGGCACTCTGAAGAAGCCTTCTCGATGATCCCATCATCATCTTATCACAACGAAGAGCTTTCCGTTAGTGTCGAATTCTAGTGTTCATTTGGAGGAATTTTCGCGTTTCTTCACTTCTTCACTTTCTGTCCTGCACACACTGTTAAACAACCCCTTCTAGCAAAACTAACTCCTCCAAGAGGTTTTTTGCAAATTACTAGGTGTGAAGAAAAATTTTTCGCGCGCCCCTCCTAATATTAGATCTACGGTTGATAAGGTATCAATAGAACAAAAATTGCTGCGAACATCCTCAGTAAATCAATGAGGAGGCGCGATCCCGTTTCGGGCCCAGTGGTCGTCAGTGTGCTTAGCCGGCATCAGACTGGCATGTAATCACCGTAAACTTTTTTTGGTGCAAATTTAACTTTAATAGTGCTCATGGACTTCATTTAGCTTCCGCCATTGTTGTAAACGTTACCGTTTGTCCTTTATGATTTAAACTTTATAGAAAGTCACAATGCGATCAAGAAACTTATTGCTTTTCTTTTCCTAGTGAAAGCATAATTCATAACGGGTTTTCAAAGATTTTTTTCATAGCCATTCAGACTGATTAGTCTCCACTCATTGATCCTCTGCGCTTCTCAAGTGTTTTAAAATAATGAATAACTGTTGCATAATTAACATTTGGACTGTACCCACACTTTCGAGTAGTTCATGGAGGGATCATAAGAGGATAAGTGGAGGCGTATAATACCAGAACACTTTTTTCGGGGGCCGATCTTCACACTCTCCTTGAAGTCAGAGATTGCATCATATTCGATATTATCGACTTACAGGAAGTAAAAAGGTAGAAGACCGACATACGCCAAGCAACCAATGGCACCCTTGTCGTTCGCGGAGAAAAGGTCCCATTGAGATAATCTGGTGGTGTGAGCTTTGTCGACAAGCTGTTCATTGTCCATCTTGTCGACTCGTATGAGTTTATTCCCGACGTATGGTCGTCCTCCATCTTCAACGAACACTTCATAGAAAGATCATAATCATCAATTACAACTCACCGACCGATACAGATAATGAGTACGAAATAGATGCGTTCTGTTGTCAGTACGAGGTAGTAATCCCCAATGATATATCACATTATAAATTTATTGCCGAAGACTTCACCGCCAGAATGGGATAGGCTAACGGGAGCGAATACAAGAATACAAGATCAGTAAATTTAGAAAATTTAGAAATGAGATTGGAAACCGTCTTGCAGGTCTCCTGTCTGCAGCATGCTGTTGCAGCGTTGAGCTCCCAACTTAATATGAATACCAAAGTCGTTGTGAATATTAGTACTTGTAGCTGCCACGCGGGTTTTTTGTGTGTAAGTCGCAGAATCGAACGCTAGGTTACAACTGTTGTGATAATAGTAGCAATAACAACAATAACAGTAGAGCGAAGTATATGGACGAACTGGATGGACACTGGACGAACACTGCGAACACTTGAAGACGAATGCCATGGGCTGTCTGTATTCCCTCTGTAATGGGTAGAGCTTTGCCAGAGGGAACTAAAGAGAGCGCCTAGAAAGAGGTTCTAAAGGTTTTTTCTACTAGCACAATCTGATAGAGCTACATGTGAAGGGCGGTGCTGCTCGTTCGGAAACTTCTTTGGAACGGCAGATGCTGGGAAGTACATTGACTGCTGCTGATTCAGTGCCCGAACTGTTGGGCAAAGAAGAGTAGTTTATTGAAAGAAGTTATAGAATCTCTTTCCAGCTACTTGGGGGCAACTGCATGAGATAGTGGCTAAGAGGCAATTTAGAGAAGATGCGAAGATAGATTTAAGATAGTTACGGGTGAATTAGAAACATACACTAATATATAAAATAGGAACTATTTGATGAATAGTTCCTCTACATGTTTTTTCCATGGAAACTTGTTTTTCCAGATGAAAGAAAGCCGCCGCTGGACATGGGAGTCTCCAAAGCGCACGACTCATGCGGATATCGACCACAATCTCATAAACAGAAGAGGGTGTCTGCCTACACATCGGTAGTCCCATTATTCAATACTGGATCTTATCACCACCTACTTCGTGCGAAGATTACATACAGCCGTAAGCTGGGAAAGAATTCATTTCATCGACCACAAAGGAAAGGTCCACCTGCATGTGATAAGGACAATCCGAACGAAATCCTATTCAAAAATTACTCGCAGATTAAGCAAGATCCGACCGAAGGCTATGGGCTGTTTGTCGACGGACTTAAAAGTTGTGTAGAATTCTCTTAGAAGATCAGTTCGCAACTCTAATACCACTGAGGAGTTGCTCCAAAAGAGAACTAAAGCTTAATCCTACTGCAACACGCTTAACACTGCTAGTAATAAAATCATTATAGAAGAGCCTAACAGGAAGATCCACTTCGGTGCTGCCAGAAGAAACTGTTAGAAAAAGCACAAAACAGAACCAGTCTGAAAAAATGCCGTCGGTACTTATACGAGTATAATGTTCGGCTGTTAGCTCTGATGAACGAAGAAAGGATCACTAAAACTTGATCTGGAATTAATAATTGAAAAGTCCTACGCCGACCTTTTCCATTTCACAATAACCGTATCAGATCCTAAAATTCCCGCTGGAAAAAATCCACCTGTAAGTCTTCCTCTGGTGTTCGAGTTGCGCTAGAAAGCATGCGAAAAGACACATCTCCAGGACTCGACTATATCATCATTGATTTTCTTAGAGCTGGAAGCCACAGTTTACATGTGGTTCTCGCAACCTACATGACATCCTACCTTCAAGAGGAAAAAGTCTCAGACCAGTGGAAGACGCCACTCACGGTCATCTTACCCAAGAAAAGTAACCGAAGTCTTCGTAACAATTGTCCGATATCCTTCTTACGTGTACTGCACGAGCTATTCACGAAGCTATTCCTACCGCTCATATCAGAGACCTTGGATGAAGTGCAACCTGTTCAGCATGCAAGGCCTCGACGGGGATTCGGTTGAGTGGATCACATGAAAAGTATATTCAAGGTAAATAAAGTTCGTCGAGAATACCACTTGCCACATGTCCTGACTATTACCAACTATGAAGAAGCGTTTGACAGCGTGGAAACAAGTGAAATCCTTCTGGTGCCCGTCGACCAAGGAGTGAACCTGCCCTACATAAGAGCTCTATCTAACCGTTGTCATAAATGCATTACGAAAATACAACCCTTTCTGTCGACCTCTTACCATACCCACAGGAAAATAGGTGTAGCAAGGCGACACCATATCGCTAAAGCTGTTTAGTGCAGCATCTTAATGGATGACGAGGTCACTGGATTGGGACCAGAAGCGCATACGTAATGATGAAAAGCTCCCATCAAATTTTCGTTTTCTTCGTGACAGCACAAGAAGTTCCAGTGAAGCAGAGACGGTGATCAGTAAGCTCAACGAAAGTGGAAAAAGATCGCACTACCAGAAGAATACCCAGCTCATGAAAAACTTATGGTACGGAGGCGAATGGATCAAATTGGATTGTTTTCTGATTACACAGACTATTTTGAACGCATACTTTGGGCCTTCAATGAACACGGATAACAACATGAAGGGAGAATTAGACAAATAACAGGTAGCAGCTTGGGGCCGCATTCGAGCCACTCATAGAAGCCATCGGCTAAATAGAGGACCCACAAATCGACGCCCACCTTTTCGATTAAATAATCCGAGTGCTCCTTTATGCAGCACGGACATGGGCTTGCTGCTTCGACGTCACGTCAAGAATAGTGCGCATTGCTCACAGAGCGTTTGAATAGCTACAATGCGAAGCTCTGATCTTTGAAATCTATCTCATCTTCGAGACCCAGCAGAAGAGATATAAATAGCGAAACGTAGGTGAACCTGTCACATAATGAGAGAATTAGACGATAGATGGACCAAAAAAACCGCAGGGTAGACTCCACTAGGACGCAGGCGAGCCCCACTTACACGTTGGACGGACATGTTTATAGGTAAAGTCAATCAACTGTACTCGCAGCTGCGGTTGTTTTACATATTACGGTATGAGACTTGTACCAGCCACCATGTTCGAATCAAACCACCACCACAGCCGACGATCGCGAGGGAAAGAAACGAATGCAAAATGTGCTACGGTCCACACAATTCGTAAAGATGGGCCTACCAAGTATAGAAAGTAGGGAGGAGAAGATGTGACAGATTCCGAAAACCATAGCTTCACGTTCCGGCAAAATATTGAGGGTGCCGGTTATATTTCAGAAGACATCGTTCAAGCGCTCTGTGAGTAGTGCGGAGTGCTCTCGACGTGGTTGAAGTATCAGCCCACTTCTCACCAGCACACCAGCGCGCTGAGGTAACCGTTGAATCGGAAAGGTGAGCACGGATTTTCGGGTCCTTCACTTGGTCCGCGGCCTCTTTGAGAGGCCCGAATGCGCAAGCTGCTCTCCTTCTTCTGTCTAATTCTTTCTTCTTTCCGTAAGAAAACTGGTGCGAAAAAATCGGCTATAGTTTACAGTAGGGCGTCGAGGTTAGAGGTGACAACACACACACAATAGTATACACGCAAGGTCTGTAACAAAGAGATCTTCCAAAACAAAGCTGTGCGTATATTATGGGTTATGTATGCTCTATAGATAGTGTGTAACAGCTGCTCCACACTTAAAACTTTGGTGGTTCAACCCTCCCACATAATGCCATATAAGTGATAACGCAGCAGCACAATAAAGGAACCAAAACGGAGAGATAACTTAAAGAATAAGAACTAACGCTAGCAATAAAAGAGCATGAATTCCGCGATGGTTTGAATAGTTAGACTTAACCTACCACCAAAGAGTTGCTTGAAAATATAAGAGCATTGAAGAACGTTCTTTATAGATAGGTGCCGGATTAGGTAAGACTCAACCAAGGATTTCGAGATGCTTATTAAATGACTTTGAATTGTACCGAATATGCTTCACTTCCTCCAAGGAATTTTCGGATCGTGGAGAAAACGCGTGGCATCTCCAGCACTATCGACGAATTACTTGAGAAAACAACAAAACTGAACCCTGATTTCACTACAATATACATACCATAGATGACGATAAAATATATCAGTTGAAGGAGATTTTTGCAGGAGCAATTAAATTAGTACAGATGAAAATTAACTTGTGTAGGCAACTCAAAAAGAAGCAGTTTAATTAAATGCTCTCGAGACTTCAACGGTTATGATGATGCGCTGTTAGCCCGATGAACGGAATTAAAATCGTTACCAAGCCAGCCGTGATATGGAACTGATAACGAAGAATAGATCACTGCTTTCTTGATAACCAGACTTGGGATTGTTATTTAAGTGTAATCATTTTTTAGTTCCTGACTCTTCCTTTTTCATGGCAAGGTATAATATGAAGTATAAGCGCAATGATGCTGAATGATACTGAGATATTTGCAAAACTCCGAAACGCAGGTGTTTGCGATTGAGAACGAACCCGCTATTACCCTCTCCAGGGGCTAACGTGTTCATCACTAGACACTATGAGCGTCTTTGAGTAGTCAACTTGTTTCGCCTTCCTCTCAGCCATGTTTTTAAAAAAAACGTCGCTCCTAAGAAAGTTCCACATATGGTTGGAAGAGTATCAATTAATAATCAAGAAATTAAGCGTAATCTCACTTATGAACATTTTCCACCAAAACCTGGAGGTTTCATTAAGTTGGCCATCCCGTAACACTTCTCAGTTTTTCTTAAACGAGTTCGAGACGAAATATCTTGTAAGAAAGGCATAATAGTTCCCAGAATCGACTTTCTCTTAACCTCGGCATTGGAATATGAATTCGTCGTTTTCTTGTTCAGCAATCGTGAGGTTTTTAAACAGCATACATTTACTTTCATAGAAAAACACAATACAATACAACGCCAGCTGACGTTTCGGCAGTACCGCCTTCTTCAGAGCCGTTTTTTCGTGAAGGGCATAAGTTTTTCCTCAAATGCCACCCTGTGGAAAACATACTACGGTTAAATATTATTGATGAAAAGATACTTGTTACTAAATATAAATTTCATAGGCATCACATGTATCCGCAGTTTATCGTCAAATGACTCGAGGGTGAATCAGTAAATTTTCAATCCGTCCCTTTCGCTTACGAAAAGTAGCACAGCGGGTTCTGCTCGCTCTAGGGACCATCTGAATCATCTTATTAATCTTCTATAGAACTGAGCAGACATTAGATTGGTGTGAGAAATTTTATTCGGCTAACGTTCCCGCACCTTCGTCTTCTTCAGAGCTGCACTGATGCAAGTCGGTGATATACCTGGTCATTGTTGCGATGCGGATGTTCGTAGTCGCATCGAGTCAAATCCAGCGGAGGAAGCACCACCCGAATGGAAAATCTCATTCGGCAGGCCTTTTATACAGGACGGGAGTTGAACGATTGCCATCTTCAATATGATCAACTTTTAGCGGGTAATGCGACCTGTAGTAATTGATACTTCATTTACTTAGTGCAGCGCGACAATATCTTAAACTGAGTAAAGTTCCCTATTTGAGCGGTGCTTGTTCTACTGGATTTGACTCAGTGCGACAACGACCAAATATGGACCATTGACTTCGTCAACACTGCTCTGAAGAAGGCGAAGGCGCGGAAACGTTAGCAGAAAAAAAGTTTTTATACCAATTTCATGTCAGCTTATTCATACAAAAAATTACCGATTACTGTTACCAAGGTTAAACTATAGTCGACTTTTAAGACATCGTATTTTTGTTCTAGGCTCTTCGCATAGAATCCTGACCACTGGGTTGGTGGTCTTCCTGTTGTACCACTGTTGATATTCCGTGGAATCTGGTCGCTAACGGTTTTTTTCCATCGGTCGTCGTTGAGAGTTATTACGTGTCGGGTCGTCCTAAATGTCACTTCTTATTTGCATACCGCTGTTTTCGATCTTTCGTCGCGTTCGTAAATTGAAACTTTGGGTTCCCTACTTACTTTGTGTGTTTTGCAAATGTGAAAAAAAAAACGGTCTTGAAGGTTGATATATTTATTTATGTGATCTTATAAACTGATCTTCTTAAGCAGCTGATGCGAGGTTGATACAGGTCTTCGTTGTCGTTATCGTCGTTTTTGATGTTGTTGGTCGATAGCTGAAGTTTCGGCTTCGCCTTCCTCAGAGCCGTAATGTTACGTGTGGATGTCATATAAATAAATATATCAACTATCTATGCCGAGGTTTATAGAAAGTCGGTCTTTCGGGTCTTGAAGGTTCCGCTGAATAGGAGCACCCTTTTTTTTTTAACAGCAACGTCCGAAGAGCCAAGCAATTGTGTTGATGAGGACTGGAGGAAGCTTATTCAGATGTTTGAGTTTTATTCTGTCCGGACCACGTGTTGTTTGATTCTTCGCCGACGAAATAGCACGTCGGATTTCGAAAACGAGGACTAGTGGGACTCCATCCTCATAATTTCATTGAGCGCAGGAAGACGTGGCTACTAAAGAGATAAGTGTAGAAATCGTGTGTGACTTTTTTCACTATCTTTTTGGAGGGTCTGGAATGCTTTGTGTAGGAGTTCGAGAGTGATCATTTTAATCTTCCAATTGGCCAAATTGTGGTTGGCGTTGTGGGGGCGATCTACTTGCTCTGTAGTTCCGCTTGTTAGTGCTTCTGCCTTCTCTTTAAGGTCTCTTATCGCCTTTCTGCCGTTTTGTAAGTTTGGTGTAAGCTAGTGATTGACTACGACTTGCACAATTGGCCTTTGGCATACGAGCTTAACTGCTTCTGGTGACAGAATTAGAAACTCTCAGCTTTTTCGCACTAGCCTAGAGCTATTGGATGATGGAATCGTATTTCTCACCGATATTATTAATAGCTCTACCTTCCTGCAAGTTGGAAACGATGGACACATCCCTATTTTTGATCATTTTAGCAGTTTCTTTTCCCACTTTTGCGGTTTTTCCGCCTATTAAATAGAACAAATTATGGTTAGAGACAATTGTATGCCCTCTCTACACTTCAAGTGGATGTGTCTGGGCGTTGTATAACGTTCACAGGTGGATTCACTCTCCTACAGAGTGATTACAAATTAGGGAATCGATATTGTTCTATTCGTAAGCCTAGGTAAGAGTAATCCACTTCTAAGAATGGCCACTTGGCGGAAAACCAGTCATGACGTGGTAAACCTCTCCTAAATCCAGAAGGATGGGCAACTTTTTGCTGCCCTTTTAGGAGTATCCTGGAATTTTAGGGAACAAACAAATTTCTCCAATGTGGTAACCTGTTAAATGGTGTTTAATTGCCCGATAAATGGGAAATGCCATGCTACGGCCATTACAACTCGCTGTGAAAACTGGTCAGTCGAGTACCGATTGTACCAATTGTGGGTTAGTGTAGCGTAAGTTGCAGCTCATACACCTTAGCAATACAGATAAACGCTACTAGAAGTCTACACCGGACATAGAGAGCTGACACTCCGATCGCCCAACGTCGCCGAACATCGTCGTCGATCTGGTGGTCGCTTGTGCGGCTCTCCGTCCCTGCCGCAGGACGGACGAGTTGTGCGGTGACCTCTGTGGGTGCCTCAACCCCTCCCCGATTCCTCCGACTCGTTGCAGACTCACCCGCTCTCCCGGATAGGATGTTGCACCACAGCTTCTTTTTTGCCCACTTACATGAGTTATTTATGGATTTCTTTGTCTCTCATGGATAAGCTCCATGTCGATTCTAGCAGTTTTTCGATTTTGGACAAGCGCTTGTGTACATGGAATTGTTTACGAATATTTTTACCTACAGTAGACAATATCACTTGAGATTTTCATCGACAATGGCTGCCCATCTTGTGTTTAAAACAGATGCTCACTCTTCATAATTCTTAAACCTTTTCCTCAACATTTTTGCTTTTCCGCCGTCAAAAAACTAAACGGATGGAGATGATGGAGAGTAGAAACAGATGTGGTCTGTTGTTTTTTGCCGGTATGTTTGTCAAAGGCATACGACGTCACCAAGTATGTCACGTGAGCAGTTTTGGAAAAAAACGCTTAGCAGTCATCTAGAAACGTAACTAGTAGTGGTTTTTACAAATTCTTTACAGTCTTTAACACTTAGTGAACTGTTAACTTATCAAAATTTGTAGCGGAAAGAGTTCTGTAAAGTTAGTTGACTATCTGTTGTGATTATTGAGTGTTAGAACGGGCGGGGAAGTGATGTGGTCATTTTCTAAGGCAGTAGGAAACACATACTGTTGAACTGTTTCCTCTTAAAAGTTATTTGTCGGCTTAAATTATTAAGCATTAGCAGTTTCTTTAGCATTAGCAACGTTAGCAATCATTTAACTTTAGCACTAAGAAACATTAGGCAGTTTTTCCGTAATATTTATGGACATAAAGTAGCCTCAGTGTTGGTTAACTCGAATAAAGTCCACATCTTTTAAAGTGCAAACCTTATAATTGGGTATCTAAACGCACCCACGGCAGTTTTCATATCTAAGGTCTCTTTTGAAGTATGCTACAGAATTATCAACGATCTTCTGGAACTACAGTAAATGTTTTCCAATGATAGAAATTTTTACCAGCTTTCGGTCTACTTTGCAGGGTCTTGAGCGTTTTTTGATTTCTGGGCTGATAGCATGTCAGGACAGAGTGGTGGTTCTGAAGGATCGACTACCATGGGAGCCGCTTCACCTCCGGCAGCTGGCAGGGTGTCTATGAAGTGTGTTTTTGCAGACTTTTGTGGTTTTTTATTTCAGTATGGTGTTCCATTGTGTTATTAATGAAGATCTAAAAACCAGTTTCATCATATGGCATCGTTCGATGCTCGTCTACTTTGATTGACGTGCAGTAAAACCTTTATTATTTATCTGTCACTCGTTATTTTTAAAACCTCTTCTCGGTCTGCTGCTTCGCTGTGGGAAGGAAGTAGGTGTTGAATTATGGCGACCTGGGGACAGTTTGACAGTGTTTGTCGGGACTTAAAACAAATAAAAGCTCTGCCCAACCAGTAAACTACACGCCGAACAAGAACTTCATGAACATGGCCCAGTTCTGTGTTTAAGTACACTTGGAAGCCAAGTACCATTCAGATTGGTTGCTTGCCTACTGCTTTACATTACTTCTTAGAGGCTAACGTTTCGCCCAATCCTCTTTTGTTTTGTAGATACTTATGTTGCTTATTCTGTTGCCCACCGTTCCCTTCCTCCATAGTATCAAAACTTGCTTTCATGCCACCAGAGTCAAGTTACACAATCTCGGAAAATAATAGGTACGTGAATCTGTGTTGATGTAAAATTACTGTTGCCTAAAGGTTTTCTTTCTTAATTCAAGGTTACATTTGCTGGAAGGTCGTGCAGAGTGGCCTCACGACCCAGAATATCTCGCATCCAACGTCGAAATGTTTGTTGCTCGGTGCTGTTTGTGATTTTCAACCCTACTAGTTTTCTTTTTTCCTTCCACAACATCCACTATGCATCATTCCCACATCTCGTACTAATATTAGTCCTTAAGGAAAATAGGGTTTTATATATAAAGTTTTATTGTATAGAACAAGAAGACGGAACAAAATTTCATGCGTCTATCTTTGTCCCGTTCCAAATGCGTACTTCACATTGTTGTTTTCTCACGGGAACGCTGTCGATATTGGTCAAATGACATCTTTCTACTGGGGACTTGGTCAGCGACTAGGGTGCAATGTGTTTGGCTACGACTACTCGGGTTAGTATTCCTGTTTTGGGTCCTCTTTGTAATCTCTAGGGCTTCCATTGTTGTTACGAGATCTTTCTTTAGGATATGGATGCTCATCAGGAAGACCATCTGAGAAAAATCTTTATGCCGACATAACTGCCGCTTTCGAAACTCTGAAGACGAAATTTGGTTAATTCCACATTTTCCGACTCTAATTTTGTTTCAGCAGCTAAACATCCTCCACAATCCTGTCGTATCACTACCATCAATGACACATGTACTATTCGTTACTGTTCTTCTTAATTCTTGTCCAAACATTTGTACCGTTCGCGAACTACTTAGCTTGTATGAGTTTTAGTATTGTATAACTCATTTCCTAATCCTAAGGGGGCTTGTGTAGCGCAGTGGTCGGAAGCACCCTGCATTACACATGGGATCGATCCCTGCTCTTCAGGCCCACCAAGCCGTCCATCCTTCCGGGGTCGGAAAATTGGCCGCAGAATTGTCTGGGAGCACCGTATCGATACAATGGTGGGCGACCGCGAGTGATTGTAAAGGTCAGATTTGCATTCAATCACCCCAACAGTGCTTAATGACGTCGAATGCATGGCGCATTCCCCGGGGATTAATCAACGGCGAGAGCTTTGTCTTTTGTTCTTTTACAGTCCTATTGTTTCAAAGGAAATACCAAGTCGGCATAGCGAAAATTACCAAGTGGTCCTAATTGCAGTAGTTATGGGTGGTATTTCTTGTTACACATTGATAAACGCATAAAATGATCGTGAAACAAGTATTAACAGGACAACTCTAGTTGATTTCATGTAGAATCCAACTTAGTTTTTCGAAAGTTTCGTGTTTAGGGGTACCAGCGGATCGTGTAATTCTCTATGGACAGTCGATCGGAACTGTACCCAGTGTAGATTTGGCAAGTCGTGAAGAAGTAGCTGCACTTATTCTGCATTCACCTTTGATGAGTGGAATGCGTGTAGCTTTCCCTGGAACGCAGCGCACATGGTACATGTTTCTGTTTTGTTGATGGTTTAGGCTCAATAATTATCTAAGTTGTGCTTAGGTGTTGCGACGCTTTTCCCTCGATCGAGAAAGTACCTCGTGTGAAATGTCCGACTCTTGTAATCCATGGAACTGATGATGAAGTAGGGATGTCTTTTGTTCCTCTTGAGACCACAATAATTTAAATCTTTAGGTGATTGACTTTTCACATGGAGTTTCCATATATGAACGTTGTCCTGCGTCTGTAGAACCGTTGTGGGTGTCAGGTAAGCGTTTATCTTCGACACAAAAGTTTTATGATAAAGACGTGGATATATGAAGCATAATTCCATGAGTAAGGAATTTTCGAGACTAGATCCTACCAGTGTGAATTAATCACTTAGTCCTGAATTAATTCTGGACTTATTATAAATTTCTCTTGGTATTATAATACCTCATCGTGGCTTGCAGAGGTGTCGGGCTGCGTTGTACAACAAAGGGAATTATTCCCCCGCAGGGTCTATCAAGCTGAGAAGGAGTCCGCCATTTCTTCCAGAAGGTTCAGCTAGGAGTAAACCAATATCGAGATTCACCACCGTACTGGTATCAAACTGGTCGCATATTGGCACATCTCCCTCCGATCAACAAGGGCGGCGACTGCCTGTGGTGGTGACGACGTTGGGCAGATTTTGGCCAGACTGACCTCACCTAAACTAGCAAAACTCCGAAAAAATGAAAATTGAGCTGGGGTCCGCACAACCAGTGGACGAAGGCCATTCAAATATCCAAGTAAGTGTTGTGGTAAGTATCGGACAAGAAATCATGTGGAGAACTGATGGCTGTGAGGAGAATCTCGCATTTTGGTGTTTAGTTGTGTTTGAATAGTACAAGATCTACTCAGTAAATAATTCCAGTGATTGTCAAAGTGAGCGAAAGTCTACGGAAGTGCGAATTTTCTGATTTTTCAATTGAAATTTGGAGGTTGCTACAAAAACCGTAATAGTTCTGTGGTAATGGTCCTTGAAATTAGTCAGAGAGATCTTAAAGTACTGCTTCTATTTTCGAGTATGTTATTATTGTTGTAATTCCGTGTATTATAGGAGCAGGTCATAATGACGTCGAGTTGCACGCTGCTTATTTGGAGCGTCTTCGAAATTTCATCGACAGCGAAGCGAGACGTTCAAAGGACGATGTTGGCGTACGCGTATGAACAGCTGGGATCGTGAAATTTTTGCTTTATGAACTGTTCAAGGCATTAATAACCGCATGCAATCTGTGATATTCTTTTAATACATGTTTGTCTTTTGCTCTTACATTTCCGTGCCTGCACGCGTTATTCCTAAAGATCCGAAAAGCAGGCTTTTCGAAGTACCTCGATTACATGAACACCAATTTAAGCCTTAGATTTATAATTGATTCAACTGTCCATGAAAGTAGAACAACGTAAGGCAGTCGTTCCTTGTGTCCCCAGGGTTTATTTATTGTGTCAACGTTCTTTCATTCTCTGTGTTAATAAGTGCTCTTTCTTGTCCTTATCCTTCCTTGATTCCACTACTTGTTGTCAGCATTGAATTATTTCCACTAAACATTTCATTTTAAATTAACATCTCAAGCAAACTCGAGTATCATTTGTATGCGATTTCCGGATGATTGCTGTTGTCAGCTTGAGTACTGTTCGGCACCAACCTCAGGTTTACAAAAGATCGGTAACATATTGTTATCGTGCAGATCCTCCAGCTTTTCGCATAAATATGGTTTTATCATACTAATAAAATTTAGCATACTGTGCAATCCTCTTAGTTTCTGTCCTGCTAGAGTGAAAAGGTTACCAGAAGCAGCATTCAGGTAATCTCAATCTGGGTGCGGCACTATACCTCTCGATTCGGCGGTTCGCACTCACTACTTGTCGACCACTAGTCCGATGAGGGATAAAGCTTCCTGCGTTAATCAATCTGTGGTGGATGCGCCATGCATTCGGCTTCGTGAAGTATCGTTAAAGGTGATTGAATGCATACCTAACCTTTACAATGACTCATGGTGGTCTAACGATATATTAAGTCAGTGTTGCTATCCTCCCAGACAGGTAATGATCTGCCAACTTCGAATGAATGGAAGGCATGGTGAGCCTGGGGCTTGCGATCGCTCCCATGTGTCTTGCTGGGCGTCTAATCACTGCGACACGTATGCCCACTAGTCCGATATAGAACATGGACTATGAAAGGCGTTGATCAGTCTTTGAGAAATGCGCCATGGCTTCGACTTAATCAAAGATCGTAGAGGTAATTGAATGCATGCCGGACTTACCAACGTGTCAAGTCAGTGTCTTTATACACCCGAACAAGGTTGGTAGCAATTTACCGATGCTGGGGTTGCGAAAGAGTTGGTTAATTCACACGCCAGATCGTACCAGCGACTGGTCGAGTGTATTTTGTCCTTTAGCCAATATAATATGACGAATTATGGAAATGATCCGCACCCGGTGCAAGTATGCCTATGTTTGCATGGCCCAGTTGTACGATAGGATGCTCAGTTTTTCACCGGCCGAGCTGTTTTTTGAGCTTCTGTGGTACGTTGTACCGCTGTCCCACTTCGTCGTTTTTCCGTTCGTTCTATTGTTTGGAGTATTTTATGTGTTCCATGACTTTGGAGCTCCTCTAGCTGTTGCATATATGATGAAGAAAGGCTCGTTTGTCATCAAACTTTGATATCGAAAGCGGTTGGTAGTCGCTTTCGCAAAATATGTTGAGTCTGTACACAGCTCCATGGGTGAGTCTCATTCATCATCCTTCAACTCAAGAGTGGTTCAATGGCATAGTGGTTGGTTTTTGAAAGTTGGCGTCTTTTCATATACTGGATCTCCCTTAATACTATACAGTTGACCGAATTGTGGGGCCACTGTTACATGGGGTACGTCCAGACTCTGAGGAAGGAAAAACAAATATATACATCGATTATTATGCCGAGGTTTATAGAAAATCGACCTAAGGCTCCCATCGGTCATGGATCTCTTTCAATGAGGTAGTACTTCCTGGTTACTCACGAGGCTACATGGTACGTCTTGAGATAATAGATACGTGAACCAGAAGTCAAACGTCAGTTTGACATCTATATTCTGTATTTAGGTAGACATTCCCATGCCTACATGCTTGTATGTGTTTATCCATACGCAGACTGTACTCTAGAAGTCAATTCGGTAAAAAACCTGCAATATAGTGACAGACAAATACATGGAGAGTGGCTAGAAGACACCTCCAACATGGAGACTTCACATCTACTTTGGGAGAGATAGGTAAACCACCCATGAGTACATCCATTCCTCACGCTGAGATCTCGACAAATTGTGCTTGGGTATCAATGGCTAAACATAGTGAACTAAAGAAAGAGAACTCATTCCACTTACGCCAAAGAGCTACTGATACGATACCGTTGGGTTGGATGAGACAAAGAGAATACGAAAATCTCAGGGCAGTTTTAGCCCACCGGTTTCGACTCTTCGTAGTACACAAACCCACCTTGACGATTTCGGTTCTTTATAGACTTCGAGATGTTCCACAGCGAAAGCTGTACTTTCTTTAAGGTCTTCAGTGAAGATTTCAATGCCAATGGTGGAATCAGGAGAATGGCTAATAGGAGTCACTACAATGGAACGAATAGCCTGAGCGGTGGTATGAGTTTATGATGATGAATAGAATCTCTCACTGTACTTAGAATTCCAGGAACCCCACTCTTAACGGTATTTTCCGTGGTGACTTTCCGGTGGATAATTCCATAATGAAATGGACCACTTCAGAGCAGATTCTGCTCAACCAACATCGCTGTTGTTATAAAATCGTGCACGTAAGTGAACATTCACCTCTTTCGCCCCAGTTTCGTTATTTTTTACTCTTTGCAGAAAGGGTAGAAAACGAAAAAATTCAGGAAAGGAATCTCTAAAATCATCAAGAATTGAGATTAGTTCAGATCGGAAGCCGGAATGGTAGCGTTATAAACAACGTCGGTGCGAAGTATGACCTTATCCAACAGATATACTTAAGTGCTAAAAAGAATGAGAATTCAGAATTCTACTGCCAGAAACACTCATGCTGCTACGTGAACGTCTAATTGCTTGGCGCGTATAGCTCAGTGGCCGGAGGTTCCAATACACGTGGGATCGATCTCCGCGCTACAGGCTCACCAAGCTCTTCATCCCTACGGAGCTGGCAAATTATTCCCTGACTTGTCTGGCAGGATAGCAACACTGGCTCGATACTTCGGTATGCCACCGCGAGTCATTGTAAAAGCCAGATATGCATTCAATCCCTTTGACGATGCGTAATGAGGTCGAATGCATGGCGCATCCCTCAAGGGTAGATCAACTCCAAGAGCTTTTATAATTGTTGAGCCGTAGGTAATCACCAGCTCATATCCGAACTTGCAGTGATATGTGAAGCTTCAGAGTCTAAAAAGGGCATCTGCAACGCCAACGAAGTCTTCACATTAAGATGATCGCATTCGAACGCCTAGGAGCACTCCAGACCTTCCAGTAAGATAGTGAAAATATCATCCACGACTTCTACGCTGAGATCTCTCCAACAGCGACATCCTCCTCCATCCTTGTGAAAGGATGTGAAAGGTAGAAGTGAAAGGATCAAAGATTAGAGATTTTATAGATACGTCAACCTACCAGTTCGCTTTCCGAAGTCGTACACGCTATCCTGTCGGCAAAAAGACGTAAACACTCGGTCCGGACTGGATCAGACTTGAACATTTGGAGAACTTTTTGCGAGTCCTAGTCAACTGTTCACTGGTCTCTTCACACGTTACCTGTCGGAAGATAATGCTCTTAATAAGTGAAAATCTAGCAGAATCATGGTGCTGCACAGGAACGGAGATCGACAAGACATCGGAAGGTGTCGCCCAATCTGCCTACTGCCGTCGTCTATCAACTTTTCACGGAATCGTCCTAAACAGGATTAACAACACTGTATGAAGAACAGCCTAGTAGGAGAACACAGTTTGAAAAGAAGGTTAAATATGATGGTCCACATATACACGACAACAAAACCCACTACCGTATCGTAAAAGTAGAACAGACTACTGTGTCTCTTTTTCGTGAACTTTAAAAAGGCGAACTCCGTTAACGAAGCGATTACAAAAGCTCTGGACAACTATGGAATCGCTAATCAGTATACAAAGATTCTTCGTGAGCTGTGTGACAATTTCACAACCGAAATATGGCCATTCCATAATGGATTTAGCATCGACGTAAAGACAGGAGTTTGATAGGAGACTATTATCTCGCCTAAGTTATCTACACCCACCATAGAGAACGTTATGCGATTATGCGAGGGGTGGAATGGGACAATGCAGAAGTGAAAATCGATGACCTTTGCTGACAATATCGTAATTGTTAAGCTGAGCATTAGGCAGGTAGAAATAATTCTAGCTGACTTCGAAAACAGTTTCAGAAGGACTACTCTTAGACCAAATCTCACGATT
The DNA here is from genome assembly GCA_900624975.1 of Angiostrongylus costaricensis. NCBI lineage: Eukaryota > Metazoa > Nematoda > Chromadorea > Rhabditida > Metastrongylidae > Angiostrongylus > Angiostrongylus costaricensis. Next base: position 32,037 of record UYYA01000211.1, on the reverse strand, counting down.
TCCGATGTTCTGAGAAAGGAATTTTTCTCTCAACCACACTCAAAGGAATAAGCATTTCCGAATGTACCAGCTATATGTACAAGTGAGGGTGTCAACATGATGAACAAATTACCTTCGGAGCTGAGCAGAAGGAAACAATTGTCTTGAAAAGCTTTCAAGAACATTGAACAGGACAAAGAACTCGCGACTTTGTGTCCGACTTTCCGAATCAATAACTCTTCCTGCTTTAACGTACGTCTCGGAATGTTGATTACTGCGTAAATAGGATAAAAGATATTGCACTGCTATCGAAATCGAAGTTGAAAGAGCGATGCTAGGAGTGTCCGGACTCATGTTGAGAGATGGAGTTCAAGGCCCGACATTCACCAACGATCAAACATCGAAGACGTTGTTGTGCACGCTAAATTGTCGAAAATTAAGTTTCCAGATACGTGATGCGCTTTATTGCCGGCCGATAGACAAGAACAATTAGATGTAAGCGATGAGCGACAACTCTCTACAAATCATTGAGTGTAAAATATATCTGGGCTTGACCTGGCATGACATCACAGAGAGGTAAGCTACCGATCAGACTTGGAATGACATGCAAAACCCATGCCTTAAAATGAACTGTGAAGAAAGGCGGAAATACACCGGAGCCCACACAGACGGTCAATAAGACCCCAAGGCACGCAGTGCTTTTTGTGTTAAGGAAATGACTCCGAACATTTTACTATCCATGTTCATTAATTGAAGATAACGTCAAAAAATGTTGTAAAAACAAAGTAGTTCTGTAACAAAGTGTAGCAATTGAACCAAAATGATACTGAGACGTTAATAAAACTCGGAGCCTCAGGTGCTCTTCGAACTTGCGACTACTATTCCGCCATTGTCGCTTCAAAGTCCAATATGTTCCGAGTTTTGCCTATATTTCAACATCATTGTGGTTGTACTTCAAATAACACTCTGCCATGAAAGAAGATAAGGCAGTAAATAAAAGCAAAACCATTGTAACAATTGAGTCTGCTGCAACAATTAGATCTGAAATCACGGTAACAATGAGATAGAACAGTATAAGAAAGCGCTCTAAACCAAAACCATGTGACAACAGGGTCTTAGACAACACCACGTTTAAATCTCTCATAAATTTCTAACATTTTCTTATCTGTGCGTGGTACAATTGACGTTAGTGTCTCATCGAAATGACTCCACTGTACCGCTGTCGTAGCAATATTTTCTCGCATTGCAAGCAGCGCAGCGTGACGACACACAGCAACTATTTCAGCTCCAGAATAACCTGGTGATAAACATCCTTAAAAGGCCGTTTTTCACCGGTCTACTGCATTCGATATAGGTCGATTCGAAAGTTGTTTAAAAGACGTAAGTTTTCACGTAAAACGTGGCAAATGTTAAATGAGAAGGAAAAACGGAAACTAATAAAACGTACAAAGACCATTGGCTTTAAACCTATTGGCTAAAACAGTATGGTTGCCATAATAGATTAAACTCACCTCCAGTTCTGTCAACAAGTCTTTCAACAATGTCGTCACCAGCCAAAAGCATGCGTTTCGTTCGCATCTTAATAATGGCGCGACGTGTAGCAGGGCAAGGAAGACCGACGTATATAGCGCGATCGAGTCGTCCTACACAGGATTTACTTTCCAATAAAAGTGAAGTTCTCATTCAGATTTCACTGCTCATAATGATATAATCAGATGAACCCAAGGACCTCTTTTTGTAAGCAATCCTACACGGTTGCTAGTGACTCTAGGCGGACCTAATTTGCTCCCCAGATAGGTATGACGAACATTATGAGCTGTCCGAGTCTATTTCCATGGAAACAAATTTGGAACTCAACACCTTGAGATCTGACCCAACGACTTCTAATCCGATTTCATCGAAAGCCACATCGGAGTGCATTGAGTCCAACCCAGAGAAGAGGCTTGACGCCTTTCTCCTGGATTTGCGCCTCAAGCAAGCGCCATAAACGAGTTGGTTCTATAGGTTGTAAATTGCAAACACGAAGACTACTGAGACTATGCTAAAACTTCTTCCCCAGGATACTAAACGAGAAATATGATTTTCCTGTTCAGAACCCTCAAGTTTGACAACTGTACGGCGTGGTGGTGTCGACTGGATATGTTACTGCTATCCGCTCCAATCATTCCGTGACAAATGGAATGAGAAGTGATATTGGCGGTAATAATGCGTAATGAATAGAAGAGAACAAGTAAAGTATAAGTAGCAGCCATAAGCTAACAAGAGACAGTTTAGTACAACTTTTCCTCTATTTACTCTCCTTACCTGGTCTTAACAAGGCACTATCAAGCTGATCTGGACGATTTGTGGCGGCCAATAGAAGAATATCACTGTGTTTCTCGAGTCCATCCAATTCAGTGAGAAGTTGAGCCAGAACTCTATCAGATACACCTGTTATCATCAGCATAAGTATCACACTGAAGCCAAAATTTATAGACATTAAATGACAAACCAGAACTCTTTTCCGATCCTCTAGAGCTTCCGACAGCGTCGATCTCATCGAAGAATATAATAGCGGGTGCCACCTTAAAAAAATGGCAGGGAATTATGAAAACTACCACGAAAGTAAGAAATAACGTAACACCTGTCTCGCTCTTGAGAATAGATCGCGAATTGCTTTCTCGGATTCTCCGACCCATTTGCTGAACAGTTCTGGTCCTTTCACTGCTAAGAAGTTCATCCTTGACTCACTAGCAAGAGCACGAGCCACCAATGTTTTACTGCAACCAGGTGGGCCATACAGAAGAATACCTTGAGTACACAAAAGTAGTTAAACAATCGTTTTAGTTGAAATTCTGAAAAGCACACCTGATGGAGGATCAATTCCCAGTCGTTCAAATGACTCTCTGTGTTGCTGGGGCCAGGTTACAGCCTCAAAGAAAATCTTATGTCAAAGGAAGAAGAAACAGACCTAGTAGATAGTAGGCAAACTCAGTGCAGAAAAGTTAAGCGCTTAGCTGTACCTGCTGAATCTCAAGCTTCAATTCTTCACAGCCTCCAATATCTTCCCAAGAGACATGAGGCACCTAGGAGTTCCATCTCACGTTTAGCACTAAGCAAACAATAACCTAAGTTACTTACTTCTAAAATGAACTGGCGGATTCCCGTTGGTCGAACTCGTCTGCGTGCCAATTCAAGTCGTTCAGTGTCATTATGTGCTTCAATGAAATGTGACACAATGATGAGCGACTTTAGATCACCTCCTGTGAAACCGTGCGTCCGTCTTAAGACAGGAGAATACTTATTATAGACTTCTTTAGCACATTTTAGTTATGAGAAACTAACAAATGAGCTATTAATCAAGTTTTCGTCAAAGAACAACTAACTTTGACATTTCGACAAGAATGTCGTCAGAAAACGCTTCCGTTAATGATCGCAAAATTTCCAGGCGCTCCTTTTCCATAGGCACATCAATCTCTATCTAATCGAACAAAGTAAGTTGCAACGGCAAAAACGGTAGCGTAGGTAGAAAAAAGAAGCCCTCCGCGTTTACCAATTTCTAAGGGATGCGCAATGCATTCGACTTCATTAAGTATCGTTGGAGATGACTGATTGCATATCTGGCCTTTACAACGACTCACGGTGGCCTACCGATGTATCGAGCCAGTGCTGCTATCCTCCCAGACAAATTTGGTACCGATCCGCCGACCCTCGAGGGAGGGAAGGCTTGGTGAGCCTGGAGGCGGGATCGACCCCATGTGTATTGCAGGGCTCCTTCGACCATTGCGCTACATGCGCCCGCGTAGATTGTAAAGCAAAAACAAAAATACCTCAATTGGAAATTTTACTCGAATGCCTAGGTCCAAATCTTCTGCCTGCCGTACAGAGAGTATGACCGCAGTACACTACAATGAAAAACCACTCGATGGAGTTGATAACACAGTATTGTACGATTTTTTTGTGTGAACCTGAGAATTGTCAAAGATAAGACCTACCACATTCCCATCAATTAACCTGATAAGTTTATTAAAACTTCTGTGTTCCTTATCAACTGAAGGCCAATCAAGAATCACGATACATCGTCGTGGAATCAGAGAGTATTGCTCGTTAAACTCTTCCATAGACTGAAATGTAGAGGACCACGCGTACTTTTCAGAGACATTCTTTAGATAATTAACAAAGACCCAATCGGAATTTGTTATGAAAAGAATGAGAACCTGAAAGTAGTACGCAGATCCACCCAATATTTTGGCTACGGTCGAAAGTAAAAGCGTCTTTCCACTTCCAGGCAAACCCCATAACAACAGTGAACAGCAAGTTCCTTCACTGGAATATGTCACAGACAATTACTTGTAAACTTGTATGGGTGAACCTTTGCCTTCACTTTAAGAATGGGGTTAAAACAAAATCCAGTAGGGTTTTCTTAGCCGTGTGCATGCCTCCTATTGATAATAGTGCAGAGATGTGATCCTTTAGTAAAGTTGATTCAGAGCTGGAGATCGAAATACTAACAGTGCAATCAGCAGCTAAGAAGACAACCGGTTCTGACTATAAGAGGAGGATTTCATAAAAAAGAAACCAGAAAAATAGTAAAGTATGTCAGACGACCAGACAGTAATACCTCCAATTCTCCATCCTCCAGTGACATGTTTTTAACAGAAATATCCAGCGGAACTTCTGGAATTACACGAATAACTTTCCCATAATAACTGATGGGAATGACCAGTCCAGGTTGTACGTAAGCGTTAGTCAAGTACATCTAAATGAAAATGTCCGACACATGCTACTAATTTGTCCAAAGTGGAAGGACAACTACCTGTATATAATCTTTAAGAGAATCGTTGACTCGATGAGGAATAGTTTCGAGAGAAACCGAAATCCTTTGAAGATGAAGCGGACTCCAGATGGGTATGACAGAGATGAGCTTCTCACGAGGTGGACTTTCTTCACTCAGTGATAATCGCAATACTCCTAACTAAAATAAGAATGTATGAGCTCTAAAACATGAAGTGTTCCTGACAGCACGTCAGTTTATCTGAGACTGATTCCCGAATAGTGAACTATACCTCTTCACAATGTCACTAAGAAACGTACTTCCTTACATGGCCAAATAACTCCAATACAGTCATAAGATGGAGTGACGATGCGAACCGGTTGCCTTGCTGTCACCTCCAATATCTCCATAGCTTGAGGATGAATGAGAACGGAATGCCTGCGAAGCCAACCACCGGCGTTTGGTGGAAGATATTCTTCCAAATTCTCGAGCTGTACAGCAAATCCTTTCATCAAACAGCGCGGCTTTATCAAAGACATCTACAAATGACACCATGAATGATTGAGTTAGATAATAGCTCCAACTAAGAGTAATAAGTAATTCCTACTAGTTAACGGTATGTGACCAAGGTATCTCAGAGTTAATTAAGTTCAAACAATGATGGATAAAGGATAATAAGGATAAAGTACTCGGTCTTGATCGATCCTCTACGGATGCACTCGACTTCATTAAGCATTGTTTAGAGGTGAATGAATGCATATCTGGCCTTTATAGTGGCTCACGGTGTCCTACCGATGTATCAAGCCAGTGCTGTTATGCTCCCAGATAAGTCTGATACCAATTTTCCGATCCCGCTGGAAGAATGGCTTGGTAGGCCAGGAGCGCGGGTACCGATCCCATGTATATTACAGGGCGCCTCCGAACAATGCGCCACACGCGCCCACCAATGATGAAACATTACTTAATTGCATGCCTGTTGATACCATTGATAACCGCTATAGAAGAATCATATTGACCTAATCTGGGGAGGGACTACGAGACAGCTTTCAGGATTCCTGACTTCCTCTTTCTGCTTATAACTACATAACTTGCATACCTCCCAATTGTCTGGTACAGATGAGCATAGATCAGCATGATGTTTACTGTCTTTTACTAGCGTCGTACATTTGCACTTCTCACATGTCGTAATCGTTGCTTTCTTCCTAGAAGACATCACTGAAAAATCCACATTGAAAGACAACCATGACTTAGAGAAGATTTCAAGTGAAGACATTGAGAAAGAACCCGTAAGCACGAGGGCTTTCAATTGTATGTTATGATACTTGGTACTTGAACTGCCCGTCATCATTAGCTGTGCGGGCCCCAGCATAGTCACCACTTTTCGGAGATTTGCCCGTTAAGTTATTGTGGTTCCCTACAATCCCGAGGACAGCCTGGCAAAAGTCTGCCCCAGATCGTCACCACGACAGGCAGTCGCAGCCTATGTGGATCAGAGGGAGATTTACCACCATGCGACTTTGATACCAAGACGGCGAAGGATTCTGGTATTGGTTTACTCTTAGCTAGGCTTCCTGATGGAAAGGACTCCTTCTCAGCTTTAGAGACTTAGCCGGGGAGACGAATCCTTCCGCTGTACATCGCAGCCCGACACCCAAGGAGACCTCCCAGCCACGATAAGGAGGTAAACCGTTGGGAGGGTACGTTATGAGGATGAATTATTTCCAAAGTTTTGTAAGCGCTCAAATACTGAGCAATTTCTTCTGCTTTGAGGATAACAAGAAACATTTTGAACGAATTGGAAGTAGAGTTTATAAACTTAGAAACCTAAAACTGAGAAACGAAAAGCCTCCTGTTGTACAATACCGCGCTCGCTTCCAATTTCATGCCAGAATGCTAAGGAAACAAAGATTTGACGGCGGGTGCACGAAATTGCATTAGAGCACCGTGTTCTCGCAGCTTCAAACATGACATTTTTTCTTCCATCGTAAACAGCTCGATTTGAAATGATACTTCTGAAAGAAGTTTTACAACCCGACATCTTTTATCCCGTCTTTAATGAATTTTTCCACAAATCATCATCACTGAATCCCTCGATCGCCAGCCGGTTAGTGTTTAGACTACGGGGTGCGTAAGCATGCGATGAATGAGGGATAATGCTGTGATCAAAATGATCTTATCGACAAAAACGCAAGTGGGTTGAGAATACCTGTCTCTGCTGCGCCAGTTTAACTTGTACTTCCACAAGCTATCTGTCAATACAAACGGCCCCATGACCAAGTACGTATTTCTCGCCAAAGAAGATGAAAATAAGGACCTTATACCTATGATCCTAAAACAACTCGTACGTCAGCAATGAGTTGGAATAGTACAGTGAAGACAGGCCATCTAGATATCCAATTAAGTATGCTTGCAATTTGTACTTCCAGCAAGTACTCCCCAGCATCGGTATCCTCTACCTAAAATTGGTTGATGCAATTATAACCGTGACGCCATTGGAATGGCCAGAGCGAGGAGGCATCTCCATAAAACTCTAAATGTGGTGCCGGAGAAGAATTTACGCTTAGAACATGCGAGTGAGGGGTGTCGACTAAATTTGTGTCATTTACGCAAGGTTTGCTATGATCATCAACTTCAACTAATGGTCGAAAGTACTTGCCGAGAATTCTCTATCAACTAAGAGAAATTCTACAGGGGAGACGATAACTCCCACAGGGCTGCTATCGGCGACTTCAACGCCAAAACTGCCTCAGAAGGAGGTCAGAAGGATTTTGCATGGAGACCGGCGTCTGGCGGAAGCGCTAGGCACCCACGTGCAGAAGGATTGTAGATCTTCAGATCTTGGAGAGCGATACCCAAACTTACTCAGAGATCCACAGCGTCTAAAAAGCACTTTGTAAAGGCAAATAAAGACGATTGAAACCCATGATAAATATTGCACCATGAAAGCTCAATGAGCTCAGGAAGAAATGAAACACTGGACATTCGTAATCTAAAGGTTCTTTTACATCGAAGGTTCAGTGTTGCAGAATTGATAGATGAATGCCTTCAAATAATTGTGCCGAGACTAAATGGCTCAAAAGTTGCAATGCTTTGTGCTAGTTAATAGTCTGCAAGTAAATGATGTCAGATCATGGATCTACTATGTAATGGTGGTGTAGCGAGGACAAAAGATGGTCGAGATGCCTTAGTAAATTTTCCAGAAAATGAAAAGGATCTAAAATTAAAATAAGGACCAGGAAGTTCCGTTGCTTTTAGGGCATTCTTGCTGATTTTTCTGAGGGTATTGAACGCGTCTAGCAGGAAAAATGTCATAACTCTACAAAGTGACAGTAATACGATAATTTATGGGCGATGGAATTTTTTAGGATTTTCAATGAACCGGAGATATTTTCACAACGTAGGACTGGTTGGACCAGAACTCTGCGTTTTAAATCATTGATATATTTCCCTTATTGGTGGTTTTCCGCTTCTTTCGCGCTTGCTCAACGGTTTTCAGGTAATCCTTTGAACGCCCACTCTGATACAACAAAGTTTTCAAAATCAGAAAAAGTAACGTCTGCAGTTTAGATAGACATTTCGGCAAGCTGTCATGAGGGAAAGAGGCATGATGTGTCTTTGCAGTTGTGTCGTATCTGTTTTCAATTCATTTTTCCCTCAAATCATCATGCGTAATGGCTTTGTTGATTAACCACCTGGATTTTTCGAATAAATTTTTTCAACAGGAGATAGGTGCAGCACTAGCTGGCGAACTAACCACACACGAGCTTTATTGTTCTGCACTTTACTTCAGCTACTGCCTTGCTTCAGTGGAATGTCCGAGTTCCGAACTTGCTCTGTTATTTCGATTAACAGAGTTTGTGAAGTGAAACACAGGAAGAATCGAAAAATGACTTCCAAACTTCGGTAGTAATGAGGGGGCCTAAATACTCTAGAACTGTATTACGTTCCGAATGAAATGACTAGTTATGTGGTCTTATGCTTGCCTAACTTGCGCCTGTAGCGCAATGGTCGGAGGCGCCCTACAATACACATTGCGTCCGCGCCCTAGGCTCACCAAGTTTTTGATCCCTCTAAGGTTGGCAAATTGGTGCAGGATTTGTCTGCAAGGATAGCAGCACTGGCTTGATACATCGCTAGGTCACCGCGAGTGAGGCTAGATATGCATTCAATCGCCCTCAACGATGCTCAACCAAGAATGTATGGCGCATCCCTCGTGAATTGATCAACGCCGAGAGCCTTTTTTCGTTCAACTTAAGGCTTAAGGTCTTACTTAACAACATTTCTTTATATAAGTGTATTTACACATAGTTGATTCCATAAGAAGACTACTTCAAGTATTCATAACAACGTCGCAACTCCGTGTGCATCAGCAATTCTCAATAGCGCATGAGTGCTTGGTTATCTCTCATCATCATCGTAGGCATTCGATCGAAATTTCAGAGAATGACGACGATACTTAGAGAATTCGAAAAGTCCACGACTACACAAGCGCTTCTTTTTTGTATTACGTTTATCTCTGTTTCCCTGTCTTCATAAACACGGGCACTGCTCCGAAGAACTGTCATTTCACGATACAAAGGGGACTCCAGGATATTTCTTATCTTTCCATGAAATGTGTTCCAAGCTTGAACGACTTCTTTTTACAACACACTTGTCTGCTATCTTATTGATTAGTCTATTTATTAATTTAACGAAAACAGCAACATGAAATGGCTATTATTTGGCGCATAAATATGCCTCATCTACCGCATAGTTAAGAAGATCGTTATGGTCACTTTACCACTGAAATGACTGCGAAGAAGGAAAAATGTGTATTCCGTACTCGGCCCATCTTCATTCCGTCGTCGCGCATGATTCCCAAATGTGTTGTTCTAGCATGGGCGTGTGTGGCGCAGTGGATGGAGGCGCCACTGCGGCAGACACGTGGAATCGATCTCTGCGCCCATGCCCCACCAAGCCTTCCATCTCTCCGGGGTCGGAAAATTGATACCAGACTTGTCTGGTAGGATAGCAGCACTGGGTCGATACAATGATAGGCCACCGCGAGTCATTGTAAAGGCCAGAAATGCATTGAATCACCACCAGCGATACCCAATGAAGTCGAATGCATGGCGCATCCCTCAGAGATTGGTCAACGCCGAGAGCTTTATCCTTTTGTCCTTTTTATTGCGCTAGCACGAGAATAACATCACCAAGACATTTTTCGAAACCATTTAGTTATTGCTCGCTAAGAAGTTCAAAATGATGCCCGTCAAAATCTCTGTTGAGTTTGAAAATCAGTTCTCTTCTCATGAGGAACCACCGTGTTAAGGTTCATCTTTTACTTTATTTACGAAAACCTATAGAACAAGCGGCTTTGTACTAAGAAAGAAACGATACGTAGAGCGAGCCAAATTAGCGAAAGACCGTTGAACACTTCAGATGAGCAATTTTATGGCGGACACTGGGTAATGTAACATAATTGAAACGGTATAAACCAGAAGTTCATTAAAAAAAAACAACTGCTTCTGCTTCCTGTTCCCACTTTAGTACAGAAAGCGGTGCGCTTTTTTCAGACTGGTGCTCGAGGAGATGATATCCACGGCTTCAAGCTCAGTCGTAACCCAGATCTGTTCATAGCTGCTCTTTGGGAAAGAAATAAAGAACCTTTTCTCATCACCCTACTTGATGATGGATCATTGCTGTACTTTGCAGTTCGAAGCAGATGGAGAGAGCAACTGGGGACCGTGGATAACATAGGATTACTTAGGAAGTTCTCTACGTGTAATCTTTTGGTGTGGATTTTTGCTTGCTTTTGCGAGAAGTTCGAAAAAATGAGCTCGTCGGAATCAATATTGGGACTAGGCATATTTACGGATGACTTTTTGGAATATCTCGAAGTGGATGAGAAGAGGAGGGAGAGGGCGGTAAGTGTTGATTTATTGCTTGGGGATGCGCCGTGCCTTCGACGCTGTTACGATTCGTAGAGGTGATGCATATATGACTTATGCGATGACTTATCGGGGCCTATTGATGCAGTCAATTCAGGGTTTCTACATTCGCGGGCAAGTCTCTTGACAACTTGGCGAGGAAGGCCACGGAATTTCGTTGTCTTGGAGAGAAGAACGAGCTCATTGCCATGATGAGATTACAGATAACAGCTACTACGATGACCGTCTCTGGAGGTTTTGCTTAAGCGTTGAAGGATGAGAACTTATTTTCTTCCAGTCGCTCTTGAATTACGGTTTTATACACTTGGGCGGATCATCCAACGTTTTAAATTATTTGTTGATTTCCTTCTACATGAAAAAGATTGCGAAACAACAATCGATATATCTACAGTAGAGCGGTGGTCGAAGATCGAGAGTTAAAGCTTTTCTTCTAGAGATTACGAGAGATTAGGTACGGTGAGACTTGGTACCAATCTATTTTCCACTGAAAATGCTTTGTTATGTGCATTGCATAATATTTCCAGAATCGCCTAAAAATTGAACGCTAGAAGAAACATAAATAAACATTCTCGACGCTTATGACCTTGTCAGTCGGGAAGCCATGTTTTTTACCACTTCATTTTTCATCGGATGGTTGAGAGCTGCTTTCATTCCTGAGTTATTCAACCAGAAACATTGTTGTGAAACGTTTTAAGGTTTGATGGATGAGCTGGTACGAATTTTAGAAACTGGTTGAGCATTAACCTTGTAAAACACTTTATTCTATCCGCTAGCCCAGCTAGACAACAGATGATATGCTTCCGGGGTCGGTGAATTGATATTAGACATGCCCAGAACCCTGAGTTGACACATTGTTTGAGCAGTAAAAGCTATTTTATGGGCCTGATATGTATTGCAGCACCTCTATGAACCTTAATAGAGTCGATTGCACAGCGCATACAGTAGAAGAATAAATCAACGCTGAACGCTTTATCCCATAATTGTACTTAATTGAAATTTCTTTGTCCTTATCGTTCACTGATGCACTAATGGTTCCGAGTCATTAGCTCTGTGAGCAGCTTTGTAGCGCGACTTGGACCAATAGAGCCTATTTCGGGATTTGGTCCAATAACTTATTGGTAGGAGATGAGTGATGACATAGTAAGGATGAGGTCAGTATGTTCAACAGTTCGAGCTGTGTTTGCCCTATCTAGAAAAGCAGTGCAGCCTTATCTAATTTGATGCTAACTTATTGAGGCAGCAAAATGTTTTTCGTGCCCTCTATGGAATTACATGCACTTCTAAAAATGGTTCATTTATTGCGCCTTGAATTTCCAATGTAAGTCTAACGCATGTTTCATTTTTTTTCGAACATATTTCCTGTCTCGATGTGAATGTAGAGTAGCGCCATTATTGGACATTCCCTGTAGGTGAGAAACTATCTCTTCCGGGCACTCATCTTTTGGAAACAACCATAATAAAGGATCTTACCATTAGTCCAAAAAAAATTGGAAGAAGGTTGGCTGTTATAATCAGAATGATACTGTGATATTTACAAAGTCCTGAGCCTCATTCCGGGTTCGAGCCTGCGATTATCTTTTTGCGGGGCTCATATGTTGCCGACTACACCACTGAGGCCCTCACTTTGCCTTGCTCTCGGCCAGTTTTTTACCCAAACGGCGCCATCAGCAATCACCTACAAGCGGGAATAATCTGGAAAACAGAAAGGAAAAGCAAGGTCCTCAGTGGTGCATTGGACAAGACGTGAGTCCCCGGAAAGGGTAAACTTGGGATCGAATCTGACCTGTTGTCTGAGTTTTGCAAATAACTCAGCATTATTGTGGTTGCATTTCACATAAAGAATCTTTCATGAAAAACAATGGAAAATGAATAAAAAATTTTACATTGTGATACTCCTTGTTATGTTCGCGGTTTTTACTAAGTGGTCGGAACATAACGAGCGCGCGTTTTTCCCGGTAAAGGAAAGATATTAGAAGAAAGGAGACTTTTTTTGGAATTGCCCCTTTAAACGAATTTGTCCCTCGAATATATTCGTGCAACAAAGCCCAACTTTGCTTTCCACATTTGCAGTGTATATAAAATATTTGTGAAATTCCTGATTTGATGAGTTCATAACAAAACTCATCTCCGAATTGAATAGGAAAAATCGAAGCAAATCTTCCTAGATGGCATTTGCTATTTTTTCATTAAAAGTGTAAGTTCAATGGCAAAGTGGCACATAGTCTTATTAGGGAAATATTAAAACATTTGTACCTTTCTTTCGCAAGTGTCATTCGTTTATGAAGGTGATGTGGAAGGTAGAAGGGCAATTACATTTGATGTGGAAACTGGCACACATTCTTCCTCGTCTTCAGCCTGCTCGTTAGATAACATAGGCGAGATATTCTCGGAGATATAAGATTCGATGATTGCTGTTGTGTTATCTAACCATCAAGAAAAATCTTTCGGATGTTAGTGTTGAAAATGTAGTTAAAATACAAAAGTAGCAATGTCGTCAATAAAATGAAGGTTGGGGTATAGTCACGATTCCTCACATATGCTCTCATTTCTCTTGAACCACTCCATTGTTCCTGACAGTACAAGAGTGATGTGATTCGACGGAATGGTACTGTACTGCCGAATTTGTTTCACTATGTAATAGCTAGAGATCACCAAAAACAGTGCTAAACATGTGCTACAACAAGCATTGCAGTCGTCGGATATTTGTATGTAGGAGACATCGACCCCTTAATCTTCACTGCTTAAAGAATATGTTGGGGTTTTTGTGAGTTCGAAGGTTTTTGTCGGCCCAAAATAAGCATACGTTATTTTAAGAAAACGTTATCACTCTGATTACGGAAACGATGTTCTGTAAAGAAGTGAAGATTTGTGGTTCACTCTTTCTCATTAGATCATTACTGATACCGTTGATGAAGCACGTAAGGAGTAGGGCATATGAGAGAGGTAGTTTCTTCGGGAACTGATAACATTGGTGGTTTCGAAGGCTATCGTTAGCTCTTCTCGCACGAAATGATGACGCTCAATTGCTACCACTAGTTAGGGACAAGTTCCGAGCACAAATTTAATGTGCCCATGCGTTACAAGCGAATGCGTTCAGGATAATTGTCAGCTCGCACGAGACTAGCAAAAAGTGTCTGTAAGATATCCTCACTCACTTTCCATTCTCTCCGTATTCAGATGATTGCGAAATGTCCAGTGAATGCCCACTTATTGTGTGAAGGGATTCCGCGGAAAAATTGCTACATATACACATATATATAATATTCTGCATAAACGTTTCCGCAATAGAGTTATGCCATGTTGTTTAGAGCTTTTGAGTATCAAAAGTCGATCATGAGAGTCTTCCAGAATATTCACCAATAAGTTCAGCTAGGTTTATATTTTACGGTAAGTTATTTTATCGTATCTCTTACTACTCACTCCAGGTGTCGCTTCATTTTCCACTTTTCGGTTTTTTCATCTGTCCATGTTGCCGTACAACAAACGCATGGTCGTTCGATACCCCATTCGAGCACCCCAATCCTCCGAAATCGCCACCTTCTTACTGAATCTTTCTGCAATAAGTTTCAACCGATCCATAAAAACCGGTGATGGTTTGTGATAAGGACCTGGTAATGGTGAAGCAGTGCTAGTTCGGGATTCTTGGCGTAATCAATTTTGCGAGCGCTTAGTGACATCAGTGAAGGAGACAAAGAATCAGTCTAATTCGCACACAAAACTGAAAACTTTCATGGATAACAGACCGAAAGAAAAGGTGCTGGGAACTCCATGTGAGGACAAGTCATATGAATAAATAAATAGGAATTGATCAATAATTACTTGCAAGCCCAATGAATTTTTTCGGGCTGTCCAAGGTATTCTATTGGCGTTGGAATTTTTCACGTAACCAGCTCTAAAGTTGTCTTATTTACTTTATAGCTATTTTTGGTCAATCGAGCCGTTAATATTTATGAACTATCATCACACCTCCTGTGCAGATCCCAGCACTTCTTGCATTCGGTTCGTTTTGCTCGCATTCATCGTCCACAAACGTCTTCGGACATTAGTGTGTTGTTTCTGATTCTGAGGATTTCGTCTTCTTTATGGATATCACAAAATGCTAGTTGAGTCAATTCACTCTCTGAAATCTTGGAGCTAGACACGCTAAGACGTCCTCATGTGGATTGGACGGAAGCGTTAAGGTGGGAGTCGAACTAACGTGTTTTGCCTCCTGATCAACGGCGTCTTTAACCACTGCGCCCGCATTTCGATTCACTTCAGAAAAAGACAATATTTTTTTAATTTTTATTCGCCATGCACTTCTGCGCATTCGACACATGAATGTCTAAAATCTTTTGTCAAAACTCTTAAGCGGTTAATGCTCCACCCCGTTTCCCGGGCTAACCGAACTCGTGTCGAGGTCTACGAAATTGTGTTGAAATTGTCTGGTTGGATAAAAAGCATTGACTTGACACATCGCTACGCCATGCAAGTTCATTTTATAAGCCGCATTCAATCACCTCTGCAGCGCTTAATGGAGTTAAGTGCATGGTGTATCCCTAAAGGGTAAATCAACACCGCGCACATTGTTCCGCATATCCCTTCCACTTTAAACGTATTTGTATTTTGTGCATTTCATTTTTTATGGTAGTATTGACCAGTGTGCCATGCATCCTTTTCTCTTTCCTAACTAATGAAATTTACGATGATGTGAGTTGTACCAAAGTACGGCAGTCTTGGATCCATACATCTCGATATGGAAAAGTTACTACACTCGAAAAACCCTTACTCCAGACGAGTCACAATCATAATTTGAATAGAGATATAGAATCGGCGGCTACATATAAATCTATTTCTTTTGGGTTGCTCGTTTTTTTCATAAGATCTTCTGGATAGGAATATGATACACTTGCAAGAACCTTTTCCGCTAGACGGTCATCACTGACCATAAGTGGTTATAGTTCAGGTGGAGTTTTATAGACTACAGTGCATGTTTTTCTGTCTATTATGTGTCTTCCCCCTCCGCGAAATTCATTTATGCCGGAGAGAAATGTGGCTTTGATTGTGAGCCGAGACCGCTTTATCCTCAGACAATAACCCAATTACGAGCGGCCACCACTATCAAGCGCGTTGCCGGAAACGCTACGACGCCAAGTTTTTGTCACCTTCTTATAATCGTTCCGACCAGGCCGAGGATGCTTTCCTAAGACCACCGTGGACGACAATTTTACTAATTCAATAAGTATCAACTCTATTGCAAGTAATTCGCTGCTGGCACAGCGTACGTTTCTTAGGTGGAGGACGCCAAAGAATGCTCTGCTCATTTTTCTTCACACACTCCTAGGGTTATTATTCAGTTAAACTGCAGAATATGCTCAATAATTATGGCTAACTGTTTGCTAGTGGGTACAATAGGTTGTTTAGCTTTCCTATGAGTAGCCAGGAGTCGTTGGTTCCATCCTCACCGACCGACTACCTCGATGGAAGGCCAATCAGTTACCGATCACGCAATGAGGGGATGATGCACTAACACAGCTCATCGTTCGTTTCCATGAGATGTACTGTAATCAAATAGATATTGGTTTCTTCAGGAAATTTCTGAAAGAAGTAAGAAATCGCAGCGGTAGTTTTCCAACGATTTGATTAGCCCTGTAAACTCCATCTGTTATCGTCCTGAACCTGATTATTTTACCAGAGCAGTTAAACAAAGTATGTCTCGCTTCGATCTTTACCATTTGGGGTATCAATTCGTGTATTCGAAGATTAAATGTATTCTGCAAGCCAACAGATAACATATCGATTTCATTAGGACGTGCTTTAAACAATGATGAAGGACACTGACGCTGGAGCGTTCATAAGCCTAATAGTGATCCAATGGCACATTCTTCCTTTATTTGTAGAGTATGAATGTCGATATGTCCGAATATGGTAGTATTGGGCGCTCAACTGATGGAGAACCTATTCGCTTGTCCTTCTTAATCATGGAAAACCAATAGTGGTCTTATGCAGTTCAGGGTTGCAGTTTAAGCTTGTGAGAAAGGTAAAAGACCCTTTTACCCATAGCCTTCTTCGCGTTAGCTATGAAAACTCTGTCAGAACGATTTAGAGACAAGAATATTAGAAACAAAACAAATAGTTCTCAGTGTACAATGTTAAATTCTTATTTTCTGCCTACTATAATTCTTCACGGCAGGGTATGATACGAAATACAACGACAACGATGCTGAGAAATTTGCAAAACCCGGACCGCAGGTATCCGCGGTAGGGAATGGACGTCCCATTACCTTTTCTGGGGTCTAACGCACTCATCACCACATCATACTGGTCCTTCGTTTCGCCTGTCTCTCAGCTAGTTCTATCGATCAGTGCCATTAGCAATCACCAATCAAGGGAATTGATCTGGGAAGCCAAAATCGGCATTGAACCAAGTTAGGCTGAGGCCGTATTTGAAATCACAAAGTTAACTTTTTATTTGTTGCCTACTATAATTCTTCACGGCAGGGTATGATACGAAATACAACGACAACGATGCTGAGATATTTGCAAAGCTGCGAACCGGAAGTGTTCGCGGTGGCGAACGAAAGTGGTATTACCCTTTCCGCTGGCTAACACGTTCACCCACCACACCATGCGGGTCCTTCGCTTCGCCTGTCTCGCAGCTTTTCAGTTTTCAGGTCGTTTTAATTTATGGCATTGAACAGTTATAACTTTGCATCTAATTTTTTAAAAACAGTCTTACATTTTCGAAAAGTAGGACAACTATGGTTCTTAGCTTTGCTGAATAGGTTACAGTTCCTTCATTACCTGATTTTTAAGCGAAAGGCTCTCGATGAACTTTGCCCGATTTCGTCTCATTTCTGATTAAAACTTTTCTGGTATTTTCTCAGACATTCTTCCATCGTTCGTACAGAAAGTTCCCAAAAATTCGAAGCATCTACATAAAAGAACTTGGGAATCTTCTGAAAGTTTTAGAAAAAATGGAAGTTTTTCTTTAGATTTTGCGCTAATTGACGGTAGGAAATTTGCACAACACAAAGTGTTGAGGAAGTGGTATCGCAGTGAAATTCATGGAACTGATGGAACTTAGCTATGTCGTGAAAATCTCAACGGCTATAAGTGTTTATTATGGGCGGGGTGGACTTTTTGTTTATTTAATTTATTCCACTTTTTTCTTTTACTATCTTTTTTTCCCAGGCGTCGTAATCTGTATTATTCGGAGTTGTCTTAAACTGCTTCAATTGTAATGAACATCTTTTGAAATCCATACAGTTAACTAGATAGAGAAACTATCGAGTAAAATTGGTAGGACAACGTCGTGTTTCAGATGTACCTGAGGGTTCGTCCGTGGCTTGGCGTGCTATTGTCCGCCGTTGGCTGCGGTGCTATACGCATCACAGCCGAAACCCCCGTCGACTTCTCCATCCTGCTTTGCACTCACCAGCGCCGACATATCCATAACCATATGCAGGTCGGCACTTCGAACTGTTACTCAAGTTGACGTCATTACTGTATACCAACGATGTTTTCATTGAAACCTTTGCGGAATTCGTACGTTTTCTTCAATTTCAAGAGCTCCTCTTCAAATGTTTTTTGTTCTATTTGTTAAATCAGCAAAGTAGTACTTCTTCTATGCGATCTTTGTACTCATTAGTGTCTAGTATGTGAGCGTTGAAAATCAACTCACAATCCATCGTATAACTCTACACTGCCAACAATTTGCCGAACTGATGGGCCGCATCCTGTTCAGTGGGCAACGGAAATGTTCGTAAATATGAACCATATCGATTTTCGTAAAAAATTGGTTTTCTGGTCAGTTATTCCTTCGGGTACCATCTGAATTGATTTGTCAACTATGTCATAACGTTAACACGATCACAAAAATTCTCACTGATTTCGATGCGATATACAACGGACAACATGTGTTGATTTCAATTCATTGCTTGGCATATCACTGCTTGTCCCGAATGCGTTAGCATCATTCGTTGAATGACTTAAATGGGCATCAGGAGTTTCCATTCGCTCTCGTGTCTGTCTGCAGTTGCCTGGTGCGCCTTGTGGTATGAACACGCGAGGTGTAATACTTTTGTTACGAAGGGCTTCCATTATTTTTATCCTTTCTTGCGAAAATCAAGCCACCCGCCAATTGATACATTGTACTCTCCGGTCCAGCAATATCCAGAGATCTTGTGACTTTTGACGCGAAAAAGTACTTTCTCGTCTTGTAGAAAAATTGTGGACATAGTAAAGTGAGTATTCATTTTCAACATCTAAAAAGTGGTTCGACAGTACCTGACTGCCTTTTGAGGAAATACACTCACCCATAGAGTAATGGAATTTTCTTAACACGAGGTAGACAGCACATACGCATTGTCCACTTACAGTACCTTCCGCAACCGGCTCGATTTTGCATGACAGTGAAGTCCTCTAAATCGCAAAGAGACTTAGCAAGAGATCAGCAAAGTACAGTAGCCGTGTCGTCGTCGGTTCTCTTCAGCTGGAGAGGAGTTAACAGTGCCCGACAATGTCAATTCGGTTTTAAGGTATTTCGAATATTTTCAAATGTACACAAGTGAAGTGAACGTAATAATGCAAGATTTTATGGTGAAACAGCAATTTTTCTTTTTCGAGTGAAGAAACGTTGCAGGGCTAGAAAATGAGCAATACCGTTGGTGAGAAGATGTGGAAATGACATTCTAGTCAAAAATTTGACGGACTTTTACATGAGCTATTTATAAGGTTGTGCTCGAGGGTTAAGCTTCTCATAAAGTTAAAGCTGAAGCAAGCGTGGTTGGAAGGATAAGATATAGATTCTAGGCCCACTTTTGCCTTGCTTACACATTTAGTTAATTGGTTCAGTGGGATCTTTAGGTTCTCGTGATATAATTGCAAGGTGACCGCTTTTACTAATAGAAAGGTTTTTGCAACGTTATGAAAGAGATGGACCAAATAGCATAAGATCCAGTCAAAGGTGGATGACACTTAACTTTTTGCGTTCCACTTCTCGAAAAGTTTAATTGCCTTTCCGATTGGGTGACCTGGTTGATGACTGTATTACCAATTTGTATCTCAATTTATCACCTTAAAATACTCCAGAACCGTTGTCTTGCGGTAAATCACTGAGCGATAAATTCCCTTCTACTTATGGAGGTACATGAGAAGCGCAGCAGTTCAGAGGTGCGGTTTAGTAACGGACGCATTCCCTCTGGGCCGCCCCTTCCCGAAGCCAACCAAGTCTTCTATCTTTCTGGAGTCGGAAAGTTTGTAGCAGATTTATGTGAGGAGTGCTCTCTTAGAAACACGCAAGCTACTGACTGCCTGTGGTGAAGGCCTGGGAACGCTCTTCTAGAGCTAACCCAGTATTTCAGAGGGAATCAATCCGAACATCATTCAACGAAGTTCATGAAAATGATGAATTAGAGAATTTGAAGCTACACCCACACGTAAATCCGAAAGTTTTCGTGCCAACACATCACTGAGGCCTTTGCTTTGCCTATCTCCCGGCCGGTTTTTTACCCTAAAAAGATAATAGGCCGCAAATAAATAGTCTCTCCCACCGGTTCACCGTCTCATCTTGGCTAGGAAGTGTTCTTGAGTATCGGACTGTGTTGTATAGCGGGGAGATTTGTCCCCACGGCAGGGTCTCCCAAGCCGAGAAGGAGTTCGGCGTTTCCATCAGGAAGCTTAGCTAAGAGTAAACCAATACCAGGATCCACCGTGGTATCAAAGTCGCATATTGGCAAATCTCCCTCTGATTCACAAGGGTGACGGCCTGTCGTGATGACGACCTGGAGCAGACTTTGGCCAGGCTGTCTTCAGAATTCCAGGGAACCACAATGGATTAACCAGCAAGTTTCCGAAAAATGGTGATTATGCTCGGGTCCGCACAACTAGTGAGGACGGGCCGTTCAAGTATCAAGTAAGTAATAAATAGTCAATGTGACGGAGTTGTTTGCCTGTATTCGTGTCTTATGCTCAAGATCTCGAATACTCGTTTATTCAAAACTTTTTTTTATTAAAATCACATTAATTGCAATAGATTTATCGAATGTAGTGGAACTATATGGTTAACATTGACCTTATCAACCCATCTCAGCAATAAACAGCTGATTCGCATAGGAATTTTTCGAGTTTAGTGATGCCTTCGTCATCCAGCGAACGCGCAGTATGTTTTCGAAGCCTTTGAAATGTAACCCTGAGTTGACCTGTGTTCGTATGAACGAGAAACCCCTTACTTCCTTAGTTGTGATTACAGCTAGCTTAATCCGTCTCATGTAAACGTCTCTATTGATTTTTCTGTTCCCAAGAGCGAGATGTTGCCACATATTAATGTGTTTGTAGTATGAATTTCCAAAAAAAAACTCGATCTTTGGAAGCGTAAACTTAAAATAACTTTAGAATTTTAGTTGACTATGCAATCTGAAGGGTATACCAAGCACAGAGCTTGTAAGACCTTAGAGCGTATTCAAGCCCGGCTAAGGATGTAAAAGAAACTCGACTAAGCAAAGTCGCAATTCGTATAAATTTTACAGCAAAAACTGAACAAACAATTCCAAAAATTTATACGAATATTTTCTTGAAATTATAGGGATATCAAGGTGAATACAGACTTTCGCCCGACTTTGGTGCCTACGAAGAGTGCCAGTATTCGTTATCACGTCATACTCACGCCTTATCCGAGGTTTGACATTTTCCCATCTACTTTCACATCCTTATCTTTTTTTGAATAAATAACATGATTTTTTCTACCTGAAAACTTTCTCAGGTCTGCAACACCTAAAGCTTCAAAATCAGTCGGATAAGAAACTTATCGGAGCGTATTGGGAAGTTAAAAATCTAGCTAGGACATTGACTCAAAATTTTTTATAAGTATGATTAAAAAATTTGAAATCGATGCCTAGTTTAGTGGATTCAAGCTATTTCATGAACTCTTCCAGACCCAGCGTTATTTCGAATCCCTAGTAAGTCAATTATGATAACCGCTCTGTCATTACCGTAATCAAGTAGCTATGATTATCGGGTTGTGATTGGCTTCTTGACCAAAACAGAACATTCATTGGAATCACGTCTGAGAAAGTTTGATACGGGAAATCGCAAAACAATGAAGGACATGGGAGATTTCTAAGTAAACATTTAAAGCTTAGAAAACACTTTCTGATGAACATAATTAGTACGTTGTGCTCTTGCACTTTTAAATGCTGTTTGTGTGCTGAAGGTTCTAGCAACCACGGCAAGAGTCACTTACATAATCAAAGTTAAAGTCCTTGTCTAGTAAGTCGTCGAGATTGGAATCTAAATGCCAATGAAATTTGAAAAGTGAAAAATGAGTTATCAGAATGTCTGCGCCACAAAAAGGAAATGAAGGAAAGAAAAGAATCTAAACGAAATCGAGAAGACAAACAACTGTTGACCGTTGACTCGGATCTTCGGCTCCAATGAAGACGGAGATGTGGAGAGGATAGCTTAATGAAAATTACATATCAACCTCATGTAAGCTTATCAAAAAAGAATACGTTCTTGTTAATCTTCCGAGGTTAAAGGAAAATCGGTTTTGAAATATTGATGCGAGGCTCTTAGACTTCTATCTGAAGGTTTTTTCCATGGTGAACATCTTTCCAGAAATCCTTGATGTCTTCTCGATAGGTCCGTAGTAACCAACCAGAGTTCTGCCCTTGCAATGATTCATTTCAGCGAAGAACTGGGGAACACTTTCTGTCATAATCCAAGGAGACGATAGATGCTATCATTCTCTTCATAATTACCAGATTGAAAAAGGCCTGACCGAAGACTTAAGGTACTCATTAGGAGAATCCAAAACACTTCTGTGTAATGTGACTCAGTTCTTCAAAAGGTCCGATCGCGTTCTAACCATCACTAGGGAATTGCTTGAAAACAGAAGAAGATTAAAGCTTGATGTCTTTTCGTCAGAGACATCACCGTTTTTCAAAATGTCCCAGATGCAGAGAAAATTCTCGAGAGAACACAGTAAGTATAGAGATGTAAAAACATGGAGGGAAAAATTATTTAATGGAAAATTTGTGATGCGATGAAGAAGGAATCGAGAAGGATGGTCGTTCTACTACGGTTGTCAAAACTAACGTAACCCTATGGCGTTTATTGAATAACAAATTATGGGCAAGAAAAAGAGCAGCACAGTCGCAATCGTTCCTCTCAAGGAATGCACGAAACCATTCACCTCTTCTACTTAACGGCTGCCCTACTCCTCAGATACGTTCAGTTGACATTTCAATCTTGTCGAAAATTTCACGCCAGGAAAACCTAATCAATGTTCTCTGAAATATGTTTCCAGCACAAACAAGGCAAAATAACCTCAATGATGCTGAGATATTTGCAAAACTCCAGAGCGCATGTGTATGGTATGCGGTGGGGAACGAACGCGCTATTGTCCTTTCCGGGGAGTAGCGCGTTCACCACCACACCATGCGGGTCCTTCGTTTCGCCTGTCTCTCAGAAGGCAACATAAAGTCAAATTCGGAGTTTAATACTCCGACGAATGTTTCTTTTTGTATGCCCAAGGGAATTTGCATGGAGAAAGTAAAATAGAGGCTGCATGATGTAGTAAAACTAGGTCATAAGTGAAATTAGAGAATGGGATGGATCCTAAGAAAGTTTAAAGCCCTCTGCGGAGGTCTCTTTGCAAGTAGGAAGCCGTTTTGTGGTTCTCGTCGTTCGTTCTTTTCTATTGGACGACGACGACGACAGGGGAATTCAATGAATGGAAAATATGCTTTTGCTTTGCTCGTACTGATTGTGAAACCAAGTCACCGAAATCTCCAAATATTAATTAAATTTAAATAAAGGGTCTACTTTTCACTTAAGCTATTTTTTTCACTCTTCTACAAAAATTGAGTGATTTTTGGCCATTGCAACTGTTCATCACTTGTCCTTATGACAATTTGTTCAGGTACTAGCCCTAGACGGACCTCTCAGTAATACGCTGCAATTCAACTCTTCGAATTCGAATTGCCCGATCAACTACCTGCCGACAACCTATGTGGTAAAAGCACAAAAGCTGAAAGACGTTAAAGACTTTATCTTTGATAAAGAGTTAACTATATTTTAGGATTATGTGTCATGTTCATTGAACCTCAACGAATGGTATATTCTCGACTGGTATTCGAGCATCCGCTACGAAACCTACCATAATGGAGTTTATGGTGAAGCAACTTTAACTTCGTTATCAGCTAATTACTGTTGAACAATATGAGTTACCATGTTTACGCTGTATAGATATGTGATGCGGTTTGAACTTTCTTTTCAGTTAACTGAGGTATTAATGCATAGGGCAGGAGAGCGACAATCTCTTTCAGGAGAGTAAGCTTAGAACACAATATTATGTTAACGAGGTCCTCTATCTCAATATGATTAAAAAATTTGCTTACTTGGATAATTGGATGACCCGTCTTTACTGGTTGTGCGGACTCCAGAGATTTTCTGGTGTAGGCATTATAGTTTCTTGGAGTCCTGAAGACAGCCAAGCCAAAGTCTACCCCAGGTCGGCACCAGCACAGGCAGTCGCAGATCTAGTGGATGAGAAGTAGATTTAGCGTGCGACTAGTTTGATATCAGGTCGATGGTGGACCCTGGTACTGGTTTACTCCTAGCTGGGCCTCCTGATGGAAACGCCGGTCTCCTTCTCAGCTTAGCAGATCATACCGGCGAATGAATCCCTCGGCTGTACATCGCATTCCGGTACTCAGGATCACCTCCCAGTCACGATGAGACGGTAAACCTCTGAGAAGTAAACTTAGGATCAACTTTGTTTTTTAAAAAATTCTCTACAGCGCACCGTTTACAGAAGAAACCCATCATGGCTTGAATACATTCGTGACAAAGCAGGTTTTTCGTAACAGAGGATAACTTCTTTATTAATACGTTGTAAAGGAGTTGAAAAGCTTACAGTCTTACAGAAGCGTCTCTGCTCCATGGTTTCAAGAGTGCATATGCTTGTTGAGAACAAGACAAACAAATAAACACACACACAAGCATACACATATGCGCATACACATAAACATACACAAACACACTACACACACACACACACACATACACATACACATTTATAAACAGACATATACACATACACATACACACACAGACACATGCACACAAAGTCGGATATACACACGTTAAGAATTCGACGATGAGAAAGAAGAATGTAAGTTAAGGTGAAATAGCAAGAATCAAAGACTCTTTCTCGTACTGAAAAAAGACGACGAGAGATCGCCAATTATATCGATGACCTTTGAAGTGATTCTTCAACGAGAACTGCGAATGGTTTTATGCAGATTATCGAAGAAATCCTAGATGGATCTTCCATGACAACTGTGAACGCTTTTTTACGGATTAGTAAAGAAATCCAGGAATTATTAAGCTGTAACTGGCGGAATACCAAATTCTATGTAATTCTTTGTCCGAAGGTGAAATATTTAGATGGTTTTTGATATTTAAGGCACGTACTACGCAAATCATTCGACATCGTTCGTTTTTCAACCGACAGACAACTTACTGCGAAACGGCACCGAGAGAGAATGGCTAGCAAGGCTGATTCATCTCGAAACGAGGTTTGCTATTTTCACGGCTCAGAAGTCGTTTCACCTTCTATCAAAAAGAAGCGAGGGTGGAGGTTCCAGCGTCGGTTAATCCATAAGAGGAACGCCGTACATTCGACTCTATCAAGCATCACAGATGTGACTGACTGCATAATTGGTGTGTACACAGACTAGTGGGGTTTTAACTATATGTGAAATCAGTGTTTTTATCGTCTTGGACAACTCTTGATGCTGTTTCCGAACACCCGAACAAGAGGGTGCATGGCTTAGTTTTCCACGACTAGGAAAGACAAAATGACCCGTAATGCATTGTAGGTCTTCTCCAACTATCCGTTAACGCGCTTCCCTTCAGCGCGATGGGAATAGGAACAGGACTTTTAGTTCAGCAATCGCGAGGTTTTTAAACAACATACATTTACTTCCATAGAAAAACACAATACAATACAACGCTAGCTGACGTTTCGGCAGTATCGTCTTCTTCAGATCGTGGAAGGGTATACTGATATACAATTTACTAGGCCAATCGCTTCATTGACACTTACAAAAAGACGAAAAACTCTTTGGTAATGCTTAAGAAAGCAAGTCTAGAAGAATCGGTAGCGATAGTCGAAATACCACCGGCTACTCTACGTCGCCAATTAATTCGCAACCGCCTGTACGACCGTCTGTGTGAAACAACAAATTGAGTAATTTGCCCTCACGGTAGGGACGGTGATTGCATGAGTTCAGGTACGATATGCCTGATCTCTTGTAATAATTGCGGAGATGAATATATTGGCGAAACGGGCAGACCTTTGTGTATCCGTATAAAAGAACACCTTGATGGCAAACGATAACGAAAACAAAGTACCCCATTAGGCACGCAAAGGATACAAAAGTATAGCGGAGACGATTTTGAAGTAAAAGTCAATAACTTGCACAGGAGTCCAAAACACCAGCGCGAAAACTCCTTGAGGCTTTTTGGATAAATGCCAAAAACCCTCCAATGAATAGCAGGGACGAATGCTCGGAGGTCACACGCGAGCTGATACCGTATGTTCGCATCGATTTTTGATGTGGGATGTTGCAGTCGTCAACCAAATGCGACTATAATCAGCTGTTCTAAACTTCCTCATTGGAAGTCACGAAAAAGCGGTGGGTTTTTTCGAGAAGTTGTTTGTCATGTAATTACCAAAGAGTCTTTCGTCTTTTTGTGTTATTGAAGCGTTTGGTCTAGTAGATTGTATATCAGTATACCCTTCCAAGCTCTGAAGAAGGCGATTCTGCCGAAACGTCAGCTAGTGTTGTATTGTATTGTGTTTCTCTATGGAAGTAAATGTATGCTGTTTAAAAACCTCGCGATTGCTGAACAAGAAAACGACACATTCATATTCCAATGCCGAGGTTAAGAGAAAGTCAATCCTGGGAACTAGGACTTTTAGTATTCGTTTTAGGCAAATAGTCTCTAAAGCAAGAGTCTAAGGGCTTTGTTGGTCCGAAAAATTGAATCGAGCCAACGACTATGTATGCATTGAACGTCTGTTCATTGTGCACCCCTCTCGTAGAGCACAAAAAGCGTCAAAAAATAACAATCTAATATCTTTCTACTTCTGTTCAGCAAGCACGAGGTGCTATTTTATTTCTTTATCTTAACAGTCTAATAATTTCTGCCTGAATTCGAAACAGATCCTGTTCACACTTGCTCACTTTTAAGAATCTGGGTTTTTCTACCATCTGAAATACTTTTCACCACTTTAGTCATTGAACTGAGCTTGAACGGGCCTAGCGTGACAGTCTTTCCTATTGCGAACTAGGAGAATTCGCTTCCGTTCGTTCGAGAAAGATAGATGACATCACGCATTTTGACGAGTTATAGGCATGGACACCTCATCAGATTCAGTCTCTCATAATAGGTGTTTCTTAATTTGGTTATTAAATTGAGATATCAATCTCCTTTGCTAAAATGGCCGTATTTTGGAAGATGAATGCTCGTAGCAGATACAGATATTGAAATACCCAGGAACACACTTCAGATACTATAAGAACTATTGTGAGGATAGGCCACACCTGAATACGATCAAAAGTTATCCACCCATGGATGTTTTTACAAGATTGTCATGAATAATTAAGCAGAAGGAAATGCTTCACTTTGACACTAGTAATCAATATGTGTGGTTATTCTGGAAATCTATTTCGTTAATAGTTTATCCCAACGGTTTACCGCCTTATCGTGGCTAGGAGGTGTTCCTTGGTGTGTCGGGCTGCGATGTACAACGGGGTGATTCATCCCAATGGCAAGGGCCTCCCAAGCTGAGAATGAGTTCGACACTTCCATCAGGAAGTCGAGCTAAATGTAAACCAATACCAGTCCTAGTATCAAAATAGTCGCATGGTGGCAAACCTTTCCTGATCCACAAAGGCGGCGACTGCCTGGACTGGAGGCAGACTTTGGCCAGGCTGACTTTTGGGATTCTAGAGACCCACAATGGCTAAATGAGGAAGAATCCGAAGAAATGGAGATTATGCTGGGGACCACAAAATCAGTGAGGGCGGTCATCTAAGTGTCCAAGTATTTAAGTATTTCGTCAATATTTTTCTTAGACGGGTGAATGCAGTGTGCCTTGGAACGTGGCGGCCACGGTCAGAAACAAGGAACGATACCGTGATCGCCATAACACTCGAGCATTCGCGAATTATTTTTTTCCATTTCAAGGTCATTACTTTATATAACCGTTCTTTGTCATGATTCATTCTAGCAATTCGTTACGAATTAAGGCAAGAGTATTTGCGTAACTAACTACTTGAAAGTCCACTCCAATGTGAGAATGACAAGAAATCGAGTCCTGTGATAATATGTCATCTTATAAAAGCCAAATACTCGATAAGGCACTGTACTGGGTTTTCTGTCGTTTAAAGCAGTGTTCATAGTTTTTTTTCTATCCAATTGGACTTAAAGTATTGCACGTTTTGCGCAGTGGCTGGAGGTGCCAAGACACAGGCGTTTTGTTCGATCCCTCGTCCTTGAAACGAGTCACTATACCAGTTTCGGATTGGAACCGTGGCACTAGGTTTGTCTTGGAACATAAAAACGCCTATTTGGTACGTTTATAAGCCTTCACAAGTAATGCACAGGCGAAATATGCGATCACTCACTTCAAGAAGGCTTAGTGGAGTCGAATAAATGGCACATCCTTCAGGGATTTATCACTGCCGTACGCTTAATTCTTTCCCCTTTATTCCCTTGAACACAATCGGTGGTTATAGCATTTTTCATGTGGATCTAACGATTCAGCTTCACAACTGTGGCACTTAACCGACGCAAAACTTTCAAACCGTTTAAGATCCGTGTTGGGTTTTAGAATTGGATGTAGGTTTTTCTAAGAACGGAGTATTGACGATGTTGTAACCTTAGGCGCCATTTAGTGAGAATACAGTGATGAGAAAACTGGAACATCAAAACATGTAGGTAGCGAGCACTCATTTCTATAAAGCGGCTTAGTATCAAAAAAATATCTGGCCTATATCATTGAGGAACTTTACAGTGTGTTCTTTTTCCAAGTGAATCTACTAGTAACTTACGATCAAGCTCTGGAGGAGTGGCGGTTTTGACAATTCTTAGCCAATTGTGGAGCTCATTGGAGATGTTCTGGCAACAAAAATTGGCATGTCCTCGAATGAAAGTGCAATTTTAGGATAAAAAACAGATTCTCATAATAAACACCTATCGTAGTCTTTTAATTATCGGTTGAGGTTGAAGTACGATACGTTTTTGCTATCTTTTCACCTCAATAATTAACCCTAGAAGTGGTTTAGATTGGCCTTCATGTCTTACTATCTTCTTTATTTTCACATTACACTAAGGACACTCTGAGGTAGTTTTCCTCGTATCTAATCTTATGAAGCTATCACTATTCCATTTAAAGTGCAGAATAGGTTTTGCAAATGACAGATGATATTTGTCATAACTGGAGGTATTGGAAAGAAGAAATTGTGAAATGACGAAAAATGGAAAGGGTTATCTTTAGGAAATTGACTAGACTTGATAAAAGGATAAAAGAATAGAGCTCTCGGTGTTGATCAATCCCTGAGGGATACGCCATGCATTTTCAACTTTATTAAATATCACTGGAGGTGATTGCATGGATATCTGGCCTTTACAATGACTCGCGGTGGCCTACCGATGTATCGAGCCAGTGCTGCTATCCTCCCAGACAATCTGCTGGGCCACGGGGGCGGGGATCGATCCTATGTGTGTGTTGCAAAGTGCCTCCCACCACTGCGCCACACGCGTCCTTTCTTTAGGATATGGATTGCATTGGATAAGTATGGATTTCTTACTTTTTTAAATGTGTGATTTCAATTTTTCTAAAACTGTAACTTTCTAGGAATTAATGAAGCTTGCAAAAATAAGGTGTACCGTAGCAATTGGTGTCACTCACTACCTTAATCCTATCTATTAAAACGTTACAGAACCTATGCGATAATCCCGACCGTTGTCGGCAACTTTTTGGTATCCTTCAGTAATTGTATGGACAGAAAGACTAATATGAGTGCAATTTTTACCTTCATCTGGACTCTGCACATAGGCTCTTAAGCAATTGCAGCGTCAAATCATAGGGCATCGCGTTAATTCCCGAAGAGCTGTATGGTTTAAGCGGTCCGGATGGGATGGTGGTGCTGGCGCTTTGCAATGGTGTTTTGCCGCCACTGCCGCACTCTACGACTCTAAATAAATCACATGCCATTGTGGACAACAATATGGCTATTACACTCCTCACGGATGCGCCGTTCCATTCGGGTCTGATATAGCCAATGGCTGTTGCATCTCATATTGATCTCGCAAATAGCTATCATTTGCATTCGTCGCGTGAAAAGAAGTGCATCCTCCCTAGTGTTTCTTATATTCGTCAGTCATTTAAGTGTAAGAAATGAATATAACTCGACCAACTGACACTCCGCACCAACATGCTGTGGATTCCGATGGCTCTCGTAATTACCACTTCATGCGACAGCCATTATATCAGCAGTTGCAAGCACCAAATTTGTGGTTGTAACTGCTGATGTAATGACCATTGATTTGTTTGATGGCAGAAGGGTTTCTCAACTTTATCGATTTGACTCAACCGGCTCTAATTTATGTGATACCTGACCATGCAATACTACAAGTTCTTGCAGAAGGAGTCTAACCGAGTTTTTGAAATGGTGAGTGAGCGTCAATCAGACGCGAATATTGTCTTGACAAAATGTGGCGATCCCTTTCTTCAGAATCGCTCATTGAGCTCATAATGGCTGTTGGTTTCGAATGAGTGCAGTCAGCTTCCGGCCGAAAACTCGTAAAAACCGCTTGATTTATGAGCCTCGAATTTCTCTACGTTGTCGATGACTTTCAGATCACAGTTACAAAGAAGCGATTTCACTATGACACTAATCGACCTGGACTTTGGTGCTGGAAGCCACGAACAACGGAAAAATATGGGTACAGCACTTAAATTTACAATAGATCATGGCCACAAGGAATCCACATAGGTTTATAACGGAAAGTAGGTTTAGGACTAATTAATAACGCGGGAGATCGATTCTTTTCTTAACTCGTATGAAGTGTTGAGATATTTGCAAAACTCCGGACCACAGGTGTATGCAGTGGGGAACGAACGCGCGCTGTTGTCCTTAGCGGGGAGCAGCGCACTTCACCACCATACCATCCGGGTCCTTCACTTTGCCTGTCTCTCAGCTAGTTCTATTGATCTTTTTCCATCAGCAATCACCCGTCAACGGGATTGGTCTGGGGAGCCCAAATCGGCATTGAACCCAGTTAAGCTGAGGCCTCGTTATAATCACAATCTTAACTCTTTTATTTGCTGCCTTTTTCTTCTTAATGGCAGGGTATGTTGTGAAATCTTTTCTTAACTTTAAATTGTAGATCTCATCAAGAAGAACAATAGTTGTTCGATCCGTTTGATATTAGTTCAATTTCTAGATATGGTGGTTATAGATTGTGACTGAGATAAAACAAGAACTATGTTAGCTGTTGATTAAGCAACACTGATAAGCGGCACGGTGTGCTAGGAATGGCGCATCAACCCCAGTGCAGTGCAACGAATGCATTCTTCGTCCCTTATTTTCCGAGAATGCTTCCAAACTTCCATTATCGCATCATTTTCTCTTATAACGAACATTTCAGCCATAGTCTATTTTTGGAATTTTAACTGTAACCTGAGTATAAAATAGCTACTGTACACCTCATTACCACTTTATTACCACTTTTAGTTTAACATTGATCATTCTTTTAGATCATCAATGTTCCGATTTTCATTCAAACAGTGACAGCGTGACGGGACGCTTCATTCAGAATCGTGATTATGACGAAGAATGACATACTTTAACACATCTTGTCATAGTTCCCAGGATCAACTTTCTCTTAACCTCGGCATTGGAATATGAATGTGTCGTTTTCTTGTTCAGCAATCGCGAGGTTTTTAAACAGCATACATTTACTTCCATAAAAAACACAATGAATACAATACAACGCTAGCTGACGTTTCGGCAGTATCGCCTTCTTCAGAGCCTGGAAGGGTATACTGATATACAATCTACTAGGCCAAACGCTTCAATAACGTGCCCAGTGGGGTGCTTCGTCTTAGTTTTCGTTTGCCACCTAGGTGATCTTTTATGCGGATACACAAAGGTCTGCCCGTTTCGCCAATATATTCATCTCCGCAATTATTACAAGAGATCAGGTATATCGTACCTGAACTCATGAAATCACCGTCCCTGCCATAAGTGCAAATTACGCAATTTGTTGTTTCACACAGAACATTCTTGTTCATTTCCTTTCTTCCCACCCTTC